>JABCKK010000041.1:0-12462 GCA_018221785.1 Calocybe gangraenosa
CATAGCCACACCCGTTATCTTATCTTATCATTTCTTAGGTACTTATATACGCTATGTACCGTTTGTCTTACTTCACTCGTTTATCACCTAAATATCATTAAGCCGTATCATTGACGCTATTTTAACAGCTCGTTCCACCCCATAACATGTATGGCGTTCCCATTCCCAACCCCCCCCCAGGCAACCCAGGCCCAATCAACATAAAGGAAGGGTTTGAGTACCACACCAACCTTATGTCTCAGCAAAGTTTGTACCGGTGTTTATAATTAACCCTGAAATCACTTAATATAAATTCATTTTCAGAGACCCAACAGCCCGGTCCCCCAGACGAGCTTATCGGCAATAGTATAATATACTCTCATACCCTGACAAGCCTCGCATGCCCACCTCCCCAATGGGCGCAACAAATCATCAATGGTATGGAGGAAATTCATGCAAGCATCGAAGAAATTCGGGCAAACACACGCGAACAGCCCATTATTCGCGCAAACCAGGCGGCTGGTGCAACAGGTCTGCTATACAACCCTTTATTCCCAAATGATTGGCTTCTGTTGGCGGCACCTAACCCTGCATCTCGTGATGCATTGATGGTATTCACAGGTAAGTTTTACTCTTTCTTTTGCTTTCTGCTGGCTAACCTTTTCAAAAGTGCAACAGTGCCATGCATGTGCTCAAGCACTTGGCATACAGATCCCAGCAGGAATTCCAGTTGCAGCAAAGCGCCAGCGAATTGCAGCTCGACTCGGGGTCACATTGGTAATTAGACTTTATCCCCTTTCATTGTGCAAGCTAACACTTGGCTGACAGTAGTCAAGTCATAGTCATCTTAGTTGTAATTATTCTTACTACGCTTGAAAGAAATTACCAATGCAACGATGTCTGACGACAAACCACCAACGCTGTAGACGGGTTGTAGCCCACGATGAATCCTGCAAGGAACCAGCAGCGTAGTGATTTTTTTTTTTCGAAGGGTGTATATGTGATATGGACGAGATCTACATAATAAGGAACAAGTCATACTCTTACCCATCCCCGACAAACCTTTGCACCGCATCTACAAAGCTCC
This sequence comes from Calocybe gangraenosa, assembly GCA_018221785.1. Lineage (NCBI taxonomy): Eukaryota > Fungi > Basidiomycota > Agaricomycetes > Agaricales > Lyophyllaceae > Calocybe > Calocybe gangraenosa. The sequence continues at coordinate 1,067 of JABCKK010000041.1, forward strand.
GCCCCATCTGGAATAGCAAATGTCCTCCGTTTCTTTCTCTTCGCGTCTAAAACGGCCGTCGTTGCTGCCGGATTGTAGTCGAATGTGAATTCGGTTCCCGCGGGTATATCTTTCGTAGCTGCGAATGCAACATATGGCATGTTCATCTTTTGATTTTATTTATTTGTCAGTTTCGGGTATGAGCAGATAGGTGGCTTACTTCGGGTATTGTATCGTAGACCACGAGGTAGACCAATAGATTGGGGTCACATGAATGGCTGAATCAAATGAGGGAGGATTAACTCTCAAAACTAAGGGCGGGAAAAAGCATGGGACTTGCTTTATAAAACGTGACCAATTCCCTACCGCAGAAGTTAGCTGTTGTAAAATATAGCACAGGATTTGCGGTACATACCACATCTCCGAGCATCGACGCTATAAGCGTCTTCTGGAATGTCGGCTGAAGGTGTCTCCCGCCCGTCAAGGTCGAAATAAAAGTGGTGCGAACGGGTGTCAGCGACTGCGACGTCTCGACGGCTAGAAGAACAACGGTCTGAAGGTTGATCTGGCGAGTCAGAGGATAACCACATACATTAGGAGCCTAAATGGTAGTCAACTGGGAGTGTCAGAGGTGAAAGCCGAATGGGACACAAATGGCGCGTACCCTGTGTAGATCCCTAGTACCTTTCCATGTGCGATATCAACAGGCGACCGTACTCCCCAGCCGCGATTTTGTGTCTTGAATATCTCTACGGGAAAGTCGCGAGGACGCTGGGCGACGCGGTTTGCACAAATGGACCTGTCACATTGGCAATGCTATTTTGTTATCAAAAATGTCAGATTAGCAGTTAAAAGAGAAAAGAATAACCACTTACGTCGTTACATTCAATGACCTCCACACCACGAGGCACATTGAATGCAAATAAGCCCTAGAGGGAATGTCTCAATCGCATCAAACTGGGAAAAGAAAGCGAAAGATACACAACTCACGTCTGGCGTATAGGCAAAAATTTTGTTCCCGTCCTCGTCGACGAGTTCTGAAGGTTCCTGACAGTTACATACCCTTCCGTCGCAGTCACCTTGGCACTCGCATCGCACAAAAACGTCTTCATCTTCCATTCGGGGTACTTTATTTGAACTAGCGTCTATACATAAGTAACGACGAGTTGGGTCGTTCTGGGACAAAGTAAGAACCCACTAGAGATACTCTGATTCAAGATACCGAAACCCTGATGAAACCAAGGGAATCTCTTCATCGTCTACGTCATTTGAGATGGTGATAGCTGCAGCGCCAGACGCTCGAGCACGGCCTGTCCAGTCCTGTTCAAGCTTGCGCCTGGAAGAAGTTGGAACTATGGCAAGAGGGCGCAAACCAGAAGATGAAGACTGTTTAGAGGGTAGTGATGAAGAGTGTGCGCGACGAGGTAAGGGGCGTATGGCATGCGCTTCCAGCTCAGAATGACTGCGAAGCGTTGGTTGATCATATGGTGACTCGGCTGCTCGCCCTTTCCCATTGGAATTGGTAGATGTAGTTGTGATGCTCGAGACAGACATAGTTGTGGTGCTTGAGACAGACATATAAGAGGCAGCTGATGGCTGATATGAATCAGAGCTTGACCACCTGGCTGGGCGCTTGAGGTTTCTAGAGCCGGAGGCGGAAGCTGAAGCTGAAGCAGATATGCTGTTTTGTTTTGAGCTCGAAGATGCAGGTGTATGAGGCTCTGGTGTCGAGAACAGAGGTTCGGTGAGTGGATCCATCATCATCCTTCTACTGCTGGATCGAGTACGGCCCCGAAAGCTTCCCGTTTGAGATGCAGAAGTGGAGGCAGAGCTTTCCCTCGTGAAGCTCCTGCCTGATCCTGTCCCCGACGACGATGACGCGCGCGGTGGCGCTTGTGCGGTGCCTCGTTTCTCCGCTAACAATTGCTCCATTTGCTGCCTCAACCTTAGAGGATTTTTCTTTCTCTTTTCGAGCTTTTCTGCGAATGCTTGCGTGCGGAGGTAGGTCGCTGTGTTGTGGATGTCCATAGTAGTCCAGATGTCGATGTCGAGAGATTCACGAGCGAGTTGGTTCCTTCGGCGCGTCTGCTTCTGCTTCCATGAAGATATATCGGCTGGGTGAAGAAGGCTGTTATCCCAGGTGGTGTTGGTCCCATCTGCACGCGACCAGCCTTTCCAAGAAGCCTAGGATATATACAATTCGAATTGAAATCGACTTGGAGGGATAAGATACAACCCACCTCGTATCTAGTGAAAGCTGCTCAGCGATCACAAATCAACTCGGATAGACAGTGCTGGCCTCTACCTTATGTCTCCTCGCCCGTCAACCTCCTCTCCAATGATTTCCACCTCCCATTTTCCATTCTCATCCGCTCCTTCTGCGTCGCTGAAACTCTCAGGTTCTGATTCCGAAAACACCCAAAGGTCGGTCCTTGTTTGTTGTCCCTCACCCTCATCGTCGCTAGTGGATATCGCGTCCTCTGAAGACTCTGACATCGTGAAAAAGACACTACACCATGAACCAGGATGAACGGTGATTAATCGCACGTGACGGATGCCAATCGAACCCTGGTCATCTTCCCGCGTCGAGCTGGCCCTAATGTAAATACCCGAAAGTTAAACAGATCGTGCTAACGTCTGTCCACATGTATCACTTGATTGTATCACTTGAAACAAATCCGGCAAGAAGTCTCTGGGATAGCGGGGAAACGCAAATGTTGTTGGGAGTTGAGATTCGAGAAATAATTACATACTACAGGCTGGTTCTGTTTTTGTTTTTGAACGCCACAATGGTTTGTTCGTCTTCTTACATATTCTTGATAGTGACATCGTGAGTTGTTTCCACTTGATGTTATATGCTCGCCTGTCGTAAATGCGTGCCATCTAGACCGAGTTATTGGGATAATCCTAGATAAGCCTGATAGCAAGAATATTTGCGCCTTGGTACATTCAATGGCACGAACTGCGAACCGGCGCGTACCAATGGTTGGACAATGAAGGCATTCGCGCAATACCCATATCTCATATCTTCTTCTAGACATGTTGATAAGGTTGGGTTAGTGCTATTCTCACCAGATGACTCTCGTCCCCCAACCGGCATTTTCAATGTATCTTCAAGATCAGTTTGGCAAAAAAGGTGGGTTATAAACCGGGATGGCAAAGGAAGATAGTATTTCAGGTGAATATTGTGATATCACCCGCTCAAGAAAAGTACTAGATACTAGTTTGGGGTAGGAGGCTCCAAAGGAAAACCAGTCGTACAAGTTTACAATTCACAAATAGGAAACATCCCATTTGAACGGTATTTAGTATTCTGGTGTACCGATTCAGGTTAAATCTGGCTGTTTTTAAGAAGCTAGACAAGGTCAGTCACCTTCTCATATACAGTTTGAGCGACAGATTGGCTCCGGTATCGGGGAAGGCTCTCTGCCTGACACCTCCTGCTAAAAATAGTAATTTTAAGTTTAGTGTTGAGCAAGAAAAAAAAAAGCGAAAGAGACAGACCCTTGCGACCATGTCCACAAGCGAATCAGGAATGGGGGATGCAGACGCCACAACGGCCACTTCAAATAAATTGTTCAGCGGTTGGTTTAAGTGCTAGAAGGGGGGAAACGGCACTCACTGCACACCACAAGGAAAGTAGTCAAGAGAGGGAATTGCATTTTTCGTCAGTAGACCCCAGCGAAAGATGGCAGCTCGAGATTTTCCTCTGATTCTCTACAGGTATTTATAGGAGAGTATGAAGGTATAATTTGCTATACGGTACAGACATTAGGCAAAGGAATTTCAGGGCATCATGAGATTGGGGATCAGCTGCCTGATCGGAAATGCATGAAGATCACCTCTTGGTAGGTCTATGTAGCTCTAATTATCATGCGAACTGTGATCGGTTGAATGTGAGCTGAAAATCATGTAGGCACGGTGCGAAGGTACCTGGTGTTATGAGGGGTAATTTGAGTTGCTTTCCGGGGCCGAGCGCCTCCCTGGCATACTAACTCAAAGTAACCAGGCCTTAGGAGCGTCGGACTTCAAGGAACCCGTGAAAAGTTTTCACATCCTCATCATCTGATGGAATGCAGAGGCATATATTCAATTTAGTCATAACTCGATAGACCACCGTGACCGTGGCGCATGTGAGAGTTTCGGAGTGATGCATCAAAATATTGGAATCTGCATAAAACGTTATGCCGAAGCGCTGGGTAATTTCATTGATTATTTATGCAATAGACAATTGCTAGAGATTATAGTTAGTACTTTCGGGCTCCTAAGTTTCAGTGTCACTCACGTAGCACTTCTAACTTTGGTGATCCGCACGTAGCCAGGTATTTGCGACCACGTATTTGCAATCTCGCTATAAAAAGCACCTATACTGACGATCGCATGAGCAAACATAGGAGTTCCTCGTCCCTAGTCCTACATAACATACCCATATCTCGCTCAATACCATCATTTGGAGGGGACCACGCAATGTGCTGTACCACAGTACATATGATAAGCTGTGTAGATAAAGCTGCACCCTAATTGGAAAGGCAGAATTCGGGGACGGCCAACCCGAGTCGATTAATCTCTGTGCCAACCCAATTATGGATACACAACCGGCGCCTAAGATTTTAGTATTGCACTGCGTAAGCACTGTTTCATGCCGAGTTTGGTTGCATAATCAAATGAATTCAGGGGCGTACGGCAAGGAAACCTAGGTCTCCAACTCCAACCCCTGAGGGAGGGAGAACTCGGATGATGTCACTGGCGCTTGTATTATCTGCCTTACGTCCGGCGCTCAAGGTTGAATACCAGTCGAAGGTAGACATTAGACAGGTCTTGAATCAGCCTTTTCGCTGATCACGTTCTATGATAAAGTGACAGCTGACATAAATCCAGGCCTCCAGACCAATTTCGTCCACTCAATCACCGGAAGAGAAGCAATAGATAATAATTGTTTATCCTACCGCGTTCAGAGATACAGATAAGTTCAAAGTAATACAAGTAAGTAAAATAAAACCTTGGTATAACGAGTCCGGGTTCGGGGTATACAATAAATGTTCGTGCGAGGGGTAAGACTTGTACTGTACAGATGGAAATACGAAGTAAATAAAATCGGGTTGTTATGCGAAGGTATGGATATATGGAGTTCCACGGGGGGAATCAGTGATGATTCACTTGGAGGATTCCACGCCTGTGACAGAGCGGCAGAGTCTTGCAAGCCAAGCCGGCTGCCGACATAGCAGCCACTGTGACTCGCTTCAGTGATGAGAACTTGGGCGTGACAAGTAGGTTGTCGAGGTTAGCCCAGTAAGACTCCAGCTTCGGACCTTGTCGAACAGCATAACACGATAGCTCAACCTCGTTGAATCGCTGGGACTCGAGTTGCGACAACAAGAGTCGGGCCATGTCTAGATTAGTGCTGTCACAGTCGATAGCGAGTTTCAGGTATTGAAGAGACACGTTAAGCGACAGATCACTGTGACGGGGTAATGAATCTACCCGTGGATATGTCAGCCGCGTAATGAGCCCCATGTTCCAGATTTTACGTACCATAGACAGGACCGATAGGGGATATCGAGAGATGTGTCAGAGCGGAACCCAACGTCTGCATGTACCTACTAACGACCGACAGTTCAGAAGCGTCGAGACCGTGTAGCGTGAGCTTGGAGACGGCAGCAACATGTGGTTGCATTAAGAACCATTCCAGTATATGTGACATTTCGCAACGAAGGTAGAGCTCACGCAAGTATGGGGAAGGTGAAGCATCAGTTGGAGAAATTATACGCGGTTCAGGCCAATCGGCCTCCAAGTGAAGAGTCTCCAGGACGGGGAAGGAGCATATGAGTTCTTGCACATGTGCAAAGTCTGCGAACTGACATTCAGCAAGCTTTAGTTCGACGAGGCAATCAAAAGAGGAAAGTGTGAATAGTGTGCTGTGGGACAGTATGGTGTCGGATGCAGATGTGAATGAGATGGAAGTGAGTGCGGTGAGCGAGGTGAGGCTTCCAAATAAGCTGTTAAACCATCTGTCGGATTCATAGTTATCTTTAGCCTCGATACGACGAACGAAGGGGACGAGGGTTGAGGACGAAGACGAGGAGGTGACGAGACTGAAGAAGGAAAACGCGTTTTCTGGAGTTAACTTTGTGTCCGAGAAAAGATGGCGACGCGCAGCAGGGAACCAAGCTTTGCATACCAGACTGCAGGATGCGAGGAGAGACTTGTTCATTTGGGCATGGTCGATGACTGCGTCGATAAGTTCCTGCGGCAGTGATTGGAAGCGCGATGTCGTAGGGGGAGAAGCGGTTTTCGGGCTTTGGGGTAGATTCCTAGGAGGCAGCATGTAACGCATATGGGGCGAGCGTGTGATCAGGGGAGGAGGCTTCATATTTGTATGGTAATGATTTATTTGGCTTTGTTAGCTTTGGACGGGTTTATTAGTGATCCCCGTAATTACGGCCATTACGGCCAATCAGATCCAGGGCTGCGCAGGGAACAGCCCGTTTACAGCTTTCCTTACCAAGTATCTCATGGAACTCGAGAATTTGAGTTCATCTCTAGATAGCGATCACTTCAGCTGAGTGGCGTATCATATGATGCCCTTCAACAATGGCATGACTGACGTTTCTGTGGAACCGGCTCTTCGGCGGCTTGGATCAGCCATACAAGGCAAGGCGCTCAGGCGCTGTAGGCTTTTTGCCGAGCGAAGTACAATAGACTTGTGAAGTCTAAATATATAGATCAGCCTTCTGAGTTCGTGTTATAACGGATAGAGCAGAACACGAGGAAATCAGTCATTTGTGCATTCCACAGGCTTCGAATAATATGACTCTACAGGTTCCGTGAACATACCGGGCTGAAAGATCTGGTTCCACCCGAAGGGCCACTCTCACACGGATGGACCACTACACGGCGGATCCCGAAATAGAATGTATGTTTGGCGCGGGAACAGCTGTGAGCAATCAACAAAACCTATATTTCTGGTCGAGACTTCGAATAGATACAAAATTGACTGGAAGACTAGGAGGGTAGCTGGTTACCGGCTCTTTTTAGCAATTAGCTTTGCATTCGCAGTTGCTCTCTCGGCAAAGCTAATGGTTTGGATAAGATCTCCTCCCAGGCGAAGAATGATCATTGTGGGAACAACAAGCCAAAGGCTGTGTGCATGCGCGCTGAGTATAGGAAGCTAAAGGCAAAGAAATATGATAGCGTACCCATTGGGTATAATCCAGTAAACAAGGAGTTTCCAAGCCGAATTGTGACCGATGCCGCAAAACCCGCAGTAGTACTCCTGAGCCCAATATAAGATGGTCTTTGAGAGAGTCAAAGCGGCGGAAGCGAAGCCAATCAACGTCGCGGGTGGCCATGCAGAGATGTGAGCCAAGTAGATGTATGTGAGATTCAAGAATGTTTCGATGACATTCAGTAGAGCTTCCCCAACATGAGATGATAGTACATGTGGGGAAGTGGGAACATGAACATACATTGAGCACTGGTGAACCCGTTGTTAGCCTCGAGCGCTGGTATACCGTACATCTAGTGAAATATGTTATTATTATTGAAAACATAGAGGGGCGTAGAAGTCGGCAATTTACATGGTCAACCTGCCAATAGTTTGTCAAGGGACACACAACATAGAAAAACAATACGACGCACATCCTGATAGATAGAGTAAGGTTTCCATATCCAATGCAAGTCGCCACCCTGATTACGTATCGGGTCATCTTGTGAATAGCCTAACGTGGATGAGTACTAAGCAGACTTACCCTCATTGAGCGAGGGCTGCAGTATAGATGGTTAGGGATGGAGAAGCTCTATATAGAAGAGGCTTACCGCATGAAACAGTACCCAACATCCCATAAGATTACAGGGGCCGTGAGTAGAAACCAGAGAGAAATCCACCTATAGGTTTTGACTGTCATGATATGCTAGTTATCAAGGTTGGTTGTAGAGCGTCAAGCGAGTTCTTGAGAGCCACGAATGAGGCCAATTCGCTATGCCAACCACATGACTTACGGATCATGTTCTATGGAGATCGTGCGACGTTGGCATGATGGGAATGGGTCAGAAAACAAAAATATCCTTTTATGGGTACAAAGAACGGGTTGGTGAGCGGTCACGGGATGTAGTGCTACTTTCGTAAGAAACTGGTCTTAATTCGAGTAATGCGCATTTTACACGCGTTTCTCCCTTCCAGGACGCCGCGAACCACGTTCGATTGTTTAGCAAATCAAAACTTGGAATATTCGTTCGGACTGGCCGCTATCAATTGTATGGGTGTAAGTATGGGAAGACCAGGCGAATGGATTAAAATTGGGCGTTACCGTCAAATATCTATGGATATCGAGATATAAAAACGTATCATAAGCCAACAATCATCCTTCACAACATTTACCAGCTCTTTCACCCGAAGCTACTATACAAAAGGCCCCTTAGCGATTTACTACCCTATACAGCGAAAATGGGCAGTCATCAATAGGCCTCCGCCACGATATCCCAATCCCTCGTTCCAACTGTTAAATCTGTTGAACAATAAGAGACACGATCTCAACTGTTAGTGCCAGTATTTTCGATGGCTATGACTGGAGATTTGTATCTCAAAGAGAGGGAATATGAAGGTCGCTCGCCTACACGTCCCACAAGAACTAATTTAGTGATCACTCAACCTCAAGCTTGTGCAGAAATATGATATGCAAGCTTTACTTTCGGTCGTCACAAAATGAAGGAAACAACTACATATGTTCGGCAGACTTGCTTCTATTCACAAGGATTCGAGTATCGCCTTAGCTATTTGTTTCGAAATCATGGGATGAATACAATTCTGTTACATCAGTTCTTTGTTGCAGGTGATTGGGATCTCCAAAAGTATACATGTTGGGACTTGTACCATCTATTTACATCAAATGTTCCATCATCAAGGCGATGGCCATCACCAGAGCTATAGTAACGACCTCAAAAAGGGCCTCAACCCTGGTTCGATGCTGTGCACCCAACCTCTAGCTCATTCATTGTACTTGGAGCATCTGACCTATAAATACCGGGGACGACTGACATAGTAATATTTCACACAATGCCAGGCAATCCATTGATAGTGCGCTTAGTCTATCATCTTTTTTGGTGATGAATTTCATTTCTGATTGATATGGACAGAGAGTAGACACACACGTCTCTCATACAGGTTTTCGAGTGCCTGACCCGTAAGTTTCTCAATGGTATACGACTGTCTCGAGTGGTCCTAACGATATCGTTCTACCAGCTTTGCACCTAGACGCCGGCCTGGCGCTTCCTTTATCAACTCTCTACTTGCGACCGCCTTGTTTCGCTGTTGGCACATCCTTGTTTTTTACGGCGCATGGTCCACTCTTGTCGCTGTTCTCAATCATCAAGGCCATGCACTTTCCCTGCAGCCTACACTCCTTACGGTGTACGTCCTCTCACTTCAGTGTCGCTGTTAGTAGTTGCTTGACAATTAGGCAGTATTGGTACGGTCATTGGTTTCGTGATATCATACCGAACAACATCATCGTTTGAGCGGTACAATGAAGGCAGGAGGCTGTGGTCTTTGATGTTATTTGCGTGTCGTACCTTTGCGCGTACCACATGGTTCCATGTTTCTCGTGAGTTGTAGTTTTAGCCTGTGTGAATGCTAATTCTCTTACATGTGCCTATCTGTTAAGACCAAGCTGCTGCGGAAGGGTATAGTGCAGATGAGACGAAGGCAAGGACTATGATTGAAAAGAAGACTGTTATCAACCTCCTTGAGGCGTATGCAGTATCTATCAAGCACTACCTTCGAGGAGAGGACGGTATCTACTATGAGTAAGTTGTTGGTTGTTCCATCTCTTCAGTGCTTGATGTTTTTTTTTGGTATTCAAGAGACCTTTACCATCTCGTCAAATTCTTGCCTGCCTACGCGTTTCCCCCTGGCCTGCCCTCCACTGCAACATCAGCAGGGTATCCAGAGCGTCCCGAGATTGTTCCAAGACCTAACAAATCTCATAATGGCTCCACCTCGCCCTTTGGGGATTCGTCTCTTTCGCAACGAAACCACCCAGCACCTTCGCCGCTTCTTCCAGTACCAGTGACATCTCCTCGATCAGCGAAGGTTTCCATTAATGAAAAAATCTTGCACAAGGACGACGAAGTGCATCTTCTACCTGCATATATGCCGCCCAAGTATCACCTTTTTGATCTATTTCCATTCTCGTTGCTTGTCCGCTGGCTCACGGATCGGGGTCGCGAGGTCAAGGGCAAAAAGGCTGCCAAGCTACGAGCAAAGTTACGGCAGAACGCACTCTCGCATAATCTACCTCTGGAGATATCTCTATACTTGGTATGTGATTTTGAAAGTCGCACCTATAGGTGTATTTATTTGCTTTCTCGGTCCTATAGAGCTCGTATATCGCTGCGCTGCAGAACAGGAAGTTGCTCGATGTACCCACAGCTAGTGAGTCCCCTTGGTTCGCAACATGATTTTGGTTACCAATCCCCTTTCAGACAGTCTTCTATCTTCTTTAAATCAGCTCGTTGAGGTTTTAACTGGTCTCGAGCGTATCCTCACTACACCAATCCCCTTTTCGTAAGCGTGTCCATTGCCCTCCCTTATACAACCTACTGATCCTGGTTTCCAAAGCTACTCCGTTCATCTTTGGGTGGTCACTCATTTCTATTGCTTCTTCTTGGTATGAGGTTAACATTCTGAGTAATGTCCCATCTAATGCTGTTAAAGCCATTCCAACTTTGGAGCGCATTTAGGTGGTCAACCATTCCCGCTACCGTGATTCTGGTAAGCCTGTGTTATTGACCTGTGTCTTTCACCTTTCAACACACCTGCAGTCCTTCATGTTTTTTGGTTTTCTTGTGGCTGGTGAAGAGATAGAGAGTGAGTCCTTGGCTACCCGATATTCCATCAGGCGAGACTGACATCAGTTGACTAGATCCTTTCGGTTATGACAGAAATGACCTCGTATGTTCCCTTCACAATGTGGCCATATCCCTTTTCTCAATCAGTTGTGTACAAGAATCTGGATCATTTCACGAACCACATCATTCGAAGCGAGCTTCGGGCAATCACCTCTGCTGCACCTCCAGATCCCAATCGATGGGCATTTGCAGCAGAGAACGACCTTCTTTTTCAAAATAATAATGAGAGCGAGCGTGCTCCTCCGCTCGAATGGATGAAAAGGGGTCATGTAGCAATGCAGCAGAGCATGAGCAGCTTCTAACGGACCATGATAGCAAAAGTGGTCCTCCTCCCTTCCTTGTTCGATTATCTATTGCTCCCTTTTAGCTTTGCGTAACATTTTTATTTTGGTACACGACTTCATGCGATTCTGTTTCTGTCTCTTCCGGGTATCAGATTACAATATTATTTTGGTGGCATCAGTAACCCGATAAGATAACGAGATAAAGTCGCGTTCCAGGTGACTAGCATT
>JABCKK010000041.1:12539-52067 GCA_018221785.1 Calocybe gangraenosa
GTAATCGTGACTCAAAAAAATATTTCAATCCGCTGTGTGCCCTCACATGCGCCTTAGCTTCTGCCACATCACAAGGATCTCTTGTTATTATCATAGAATATCTTACCCCCATCGTCGATTTTATACAACTTCCATGGCTGCCTCACAGGTCAATAAAACCGCTCACCCATTCGATAAAACTCGTTTCGAGGCCCTTCTTAACCGGAGATTCTTCTATGCACCCGCGTTCGAGATCTATGGCGGTCTGTATCCCATTTTCCTCGTGAAAGTCACGAAACAAACTCTGTTTACCTTTATCGACTTGAAGGTGTCGCCGGATTGTACGATTACGGCCCACCGGGTTCGTCGCTACAGGCGAACATCATCTCGGAATGGCGGAAACACTTCATTATTGAGGAGCACATGCTTGAACTAGATACTACTATCATGACTCCTGCGCCGGTGTTCGAAACCTCTGGCCATGTCGCGCGGTTTGCTGACTGGATGGTGAAAGACGTCAAGACGGGTGATGTACTTCGTGCCGACCATCTTGTCGGGGGTGTTCTTGAGGCCAGATTAGCAGGGAACAAAGAAGCAAGGGGTTTGTCGGCGGAGCCGCCAGCAGCAGATGATAAGAAGAAGAAAAAGAAATCAGCCAAGGCCGTTGCTGCAAAGTTGGACGATGAGGTTGTGAAGGAATACGAGACTATCCTGGCTCAGGTGGGTTCCGTTTCTTTAACAAAAGGTTATTCATAATATTTAAGGTAATTCCATGCGCGTAGCTCGATAATTACACGGGTCCCGAGCTGGGTGGACTTTGCAAAAAATACGACATCCGTAATCCAGACACTAATAATGAAGTTAGCGAACCTGTACAGTTCAACCTTATGTTCGCTAGTAGCATCGGTCCCACTGGTCAACATCCAGGGTGATTTACCTCTTCGTTTTGTTCAGTCACGGCCAATTTTTCACCCCTAGTTCCCAGTTTCCTCCGTCCAGAAACTGCTCAAGGCCACTTCCTCAACTTCTCTCGACTACTAGACTTTAACAACGGACGTATTCCTTTTGCTTCAGCTCAAATTGGGCGCTCTTTCCGCAACGAAATTTCTCCAAGAGCTGGGCTTTTGCGTGTACGAGAGTTCACGATGGCTGAAATTGAGCACTATGTCGATCCGGCGGAGAAATCGCACGAGCGATTCCAGGAGGTTCGAGATCAAGCTCTTACACTCCTGGATCGTAAGGTACAAGAAGGGGGGGGTAGCCAAACGACGCAGATGAGCGTGGGCGAGGCCGTAAGCAAGGGCATTATCGCGAACGAGACGCTGGGGTACTTCCTTGCACGCATCTACCAGTTCCTTATCAAAATCGGGATAAACCCTCAACGGTTGAGGTTCAGGCAGCATATGGGGAACGAGATGGCGCATTATGCGACTGATTGTTGGGACGCAGAGATTGAGAACTCGACTGGTTGGACAGAGTGTGTAGGCTGTGCGGATCGAGCGGCGTATGATTTGACTGTGCATTCGGAGAGGACAGGACATCCCTTGGTTGTGCGCCAGGCATTGGCGGAACCCATTGTGACAGAAAAGGAAGTTGCAGAGTGGAATAAGAAGGTTGTGGGCAAGACATTTAGGGCAGACGCTACGGTCCTCCAGAGACTTGTCGATGAGCTACCTGAGTCTACTTTGTTGCAAATGAAAAGCGAATTGTTACAGGGGTGCGCTATCCATCTTGTCCCTTTCCCTCTAGTCTCATTTGAATCGTAGCTCGACCACCGTGGCGATGGCAGATGGAAGGGAATTTAAATTGACACCTGATCTATTAACCATCGAAAGAAAAGTTTTCAAGCAATCCAGTATGTCATTTTTTGCTGTGCACGCCCCTTTTTCTCACTCCTCTTTCTTTGTAGTCCGCGAATTTACACCCAACGTAATTGAGCCTTCTTTTGGTCTGGGTCGTATATTGTACACCCTTCTTGAACATAGCTTCTGGGCGCGGGAGCAAGATGTTGAGCGTGGTGTACGTTCCAGCTCTTTCACTTTATAAAACTGGGTTATTAATAAACGATTTAGGTCCTTTCTTTGCCCTCTGTTGTGGCACCCACTAAAGTCCTCATTGTGCCTTTGAGTGCGAGAGAGGAGTTTGCGCCTATCGTTCAGGAAGTTTGTGGGTGGCCTTCCTTTTCATGCCAAAATGACTCTTCAGCCGCTTAACATCTCTATCTAATAGCCTCAAAGCTACGTAAAGCAGGCGTCTTCTCCCGCGTGGACGATTCCAATACGTCTATCGGGAAGCGGTATGCTAGGAACGACGAGTTGGGCACGCCATTTGGTGTTACTGTTGACTTCGCTTCCATTCAAAACCGCACGATAACCCTTCGGTATGTGAGAACGTCTGATTTCTTGCAGGTGCTGACCATTGTGTAGCGAACGTGACACCACTGACCAACGTATTGGGTCCATAGACGAGGTCATTGGCGTTGTATCCGATCTTGTTTTTGGAAACATGGACTGGGCACAAGCATGTGAACGGCTACCGGTTTATGATGGGGTCCAGGCTGTCGAGTAGAAGTATATACATTGAGGCTGAAGCTTTGTGGAATATAACAAGTTCTATACGAGTCACGTACTGAAATTTCCTCCTCTTGATCACACGGCCACCATCGCCTCGAGGCGACCGGCAGGTCCACCCACATATCTCGCTTACCTTCTACATTATCTCTTCTGTACATCTATTGCTTATTTCTTCAAATCTAACTTTTTGGAAATCTATAGCCTATTCATCGCATATATGCCCCCATCAACGTCCCACAGCAGCGAATCTCAAGCATCGCCGAGAGCACCAATCAGTCCTTTCTCTTTGACTTCGGCCTCCGACTCTCATTACACTTCCGAAGACCTTCCAGATCTTGGTGCATTCAACACCGTTCTCAGAGAATGGGTATACCTTCAGCCACCTCTCCGGATTCCTCAATATCACGGGGAACCGTCCACCGCTTCGGGATCTACTGTTCTGACACAATCTACCGACACAGACGCCGAGGCAACCGGTCGGCGTTCGACAGTGTGGAATCATCAACCGATTGCTGAGTATCTTGCGTCAGAAAGCGATGGCGGCTCGGATGCTGACACTGGGGAAACCGATACGGAGGGGGCCATGTCTGTCGAGATTGAAACGGTCATTGACGATGACATTGGCGACAGAGCCACTCCCCTCGAAGACGGCAGCGTATCATCTTTACCACTCGATAGCCTCATGTTATCGCCGTTGCAGACGCAGCCCTCTTTGGACGACTCCTCGGCCAAGGACCCGGAACTCGACGAGGTAGACGTGGCATTTCAGCCCTCGCTGGGCTACTTGGATGAAGCTCTAAATTTTATTGCCGCTGAGCGTGCACGGTTGGATGCGCAACGGACAGCGGGCGTAGGAACAGCCAGCCCTGATGCTTGGAAACATGTCATAGGTACTTATTCTCTCTTTTCTTTGACGATCCTCCCCCATTCCTACAAGTTATCCTCTTTTTCCCTTTACGCCCGTCTCTCACACTTTTTTGTTGTGTTAAATGCAAGTAAAATCTCTAACACACGCCGAGTGGAATAGAACCTCGTCGCCGTCGTCGTCGGAGAAGGCCAGGGAAAGGTTCCTCTACCCAACCCCTCGCGTCTCCCATGACGAAATCAACACTGTTCAGCACATCCGATAACGAACAAGGAATCAACAGTGAGCCTTACGCGACCACCCTCGACAAAGACGACGATAGCGAAGACGATGATGAGAATGACAACAATTCAAACTACAACGCCAGACCAGTTAATATATCTAAATCAACGCCTATGACGCCCAGGCCACGCATTCCGAGCCCTAGCGCAGGTCTCAGTATCAACATTGCCAGCATGTCATCCGACTCTAACGATTTTTCCGCATCTCTCACCTCGCCAGGCTTCAAGGTCAAGTCCTCCCGCAAACGGACCAGGTCAAAACATCCTGCTAAACAGAAAAAGCTTCTTACCCGTCCACGGTCGACCTCAGACCTCCATTCCGTGGCCGAAGGACAGCCGTTGCCCCACACGCCCAAGTGGGACGTTTTTACAGATCCGGACACGCAGAGGCTGGTGACACTTACTCGATACCTAGGCCACATACGCCCTAATGAACGTGCTCAACTAGCGGGGGTAGAAAAGAAGTTAGCGTTAGCGAGCAGGGCAAAGCAGAAAGAGATGCGGAAAGCGGCAAGGCTTGTAGAAGTGGATGTTGTAGACCCTGATTTGTATTTGGACCCAAGGGGAAGGGTGCCGAGGGCATTTGATCCTCCAGTTCACGTATTTATCGATCAGTTGAGTGTTCAGCATTCTTGTATGGGCCTACCCTAACGAGTGCCTTCTAAACGTTTCCAGCTCTAATATTCTTTTCGGGCTTTTGACCTATCTTAAACGTCATCCCCCTCCTACACTTCGCAATACTCGAGGCATCTATAATATCAAACCGGTACAATCTCCAAGCATCGCTCACAAGACCACTACTGCAACTCCTATTCCTTTACCTTCATTTGCTACAGCAGCTCGTTCTTTACACCTAAACACCATTACATCCCCTACCACCGAATCCGTACTCACGCCACACACTTCAGAGGGCCACGCGTTCGTGTTACGGAACCACAGTTCTTTGAAATCAAATCCAAAGTCTAAAGCAGGCCACGGATCAACACCAGCATCTAATATATTACCTTCATCAAGTTCTATGACTGCACCCATCCCTATTCCTATATCTATATCAACATCAGCTACTTCTGACGACATTTTGCTACTTGGCAACACGTACAATATTCTGGACGGTAACGAAAACAAGGAGGAGAAGGAAGTGGAGGATGGGGTCTTGGAGGATAAATACGATGCAGATTATGTAACTGGGGACGACGAAGTTGGAGACGAGGACGATCCCAGTGAGGTACAATCTACACCGAACAGACGGCCAGCCCGCCACCTATCTCATACAGCTTTAACACTTATTCTAGAGAGGGGAAGACCTATCACCCGTGCGTAATATTTTCTGTCTGATAGTCCTTGCGTCCTTCCATCTGATCAATAGAACAGGTCGCGTTGTAGTGACTTCGAGTCCCTTGTATCAACCGATGGATACGTTGGAACGCCTTGGTTATGAAGTCAGAGTTTATCTGAGAGTTCCTGATCTAGGTGTGTTCATCGCCACTTTGACCTGTTTACCTCTATCCTCATTGCCACCTAGGTGATGGCATGGACAGAAAGGAGAAGCATGTTTTGGGCAAGAGCAACAGTGGAGCTTCTGCTAACAGGAGCCCGAAGAAAGGCAAGGGACATGTGAGATATCTATCTGGAAATACCAGTGCAGAGAGCGCAGGAACCGCTACCAGTCCAGGTGCAAGCTTCAGGGAAGGTGAAATACGGTCGGCTAGGAATATAGCACCCCCCATCGCTTCCTCTACCTTCCCTCAACCCATTTCCTCAACACTGGCGTCTCCTTCCACACCCACATCAAATACGGAGACTCTCACGTCTACTCCTCCCTTGAATCTGGCAACGCCATTGACACCTCTTCACCCTCATTATTTTCAATACCTTCAACATCACCAAGCACAAGGTCAGAACAACACTACGGGTGCAATACGGATTCGTTATCGCGAGCAGGGAGTAGACGAACTATTGCAGCTAAAGCTGCACCAAGCGCTGGCCGCTACAGACGATGTACCAGAAGGTGCCACCATCGTGCTGGCAACAGGTGATGGCAACGTTGGGCAATTCAACGAAGATGGCTTTTTGGGTGAGCGCACGTTTCTATTTTTTTTTGTCGGTAGTCGTCGTGAGACATTGGTTCCACAACCCTCTTCACTCGTCGTATTGGTCTTTATCCATCTTTGCTGACCATCACCTGCCTGTACATAGGTCCCGTCCGGACGGCACTGAAACGTGGCTGGAAAGTGGAGTTGTATGCATGGGAGGATGGGCTTAGTAAGCGGGTGTTTCTTCATCCTTCTATCACTTACGCAACCCCTCTTAGGTCGGGCTTGGAGGCGAGAGTTTGGGGTAGGGAGTGAATGGGCACGTAACGGAATGTTCCAGATCATTGGCATGGAGCAGTTCGCAGCAAGTTTGGTCAAGGGGGGCTTGTTATAAATTCACTTGCTCCTTGCAGGTCGTATTGATCAGACAAATTGATGAATTACATTGTATTCATGGCCGCTCATATGCCAGATCATGGGAGCTTTTTTTCGTTCATCAACAACATTGACGAGCTTCGTGATTGACATCTTGTTGTTGCTTTTTTTACTTCTTTGCTTGACACTACTCAAATTGTCAGTACTTTTTCCAAGCCGCTTGACTGTAACCATCTCGCTCAGCGCAATCTACTCCTCCGTGGTAAGCATTCACGTAGAGTTTGTTGGCCGGATGCGGACAACGTAAGTTGTCATCATAGATTTCCATGCTAGGGCTCAAAGGTCAATTAATAGCTTTTGCTCAGATATTCTGATGTGATATAAAAGCATCCGCCCACTACTGAGACGATAACGCCACCCTCTCGATTGGATACTCGGAAGATGTGTAAGCCACCCACTGTTGTTGATTAATTGTGTACTAACCCTTCGCCCATCTCGCAGGGAGCAAGAAACTCGAACTCGGCCTTGTGCCGTGGTTTGCAAATGCGCACCTGTATCAAATTTGAAGGTCTGTTGCCGTACTCTAATCCGGTAAAGAGCGATATCAAGATACAGCATTGAATTGGTACTCCCGTCAAATTTCCAATCCAGTCTTTTGGTGTGGGCCATCCAAATGTTGAACGCTCAACGCTCAACTAAGACAAATCCAGACAGGCGAGTTCAACAATCTGCAAGGCCACAACAGCAGGTGACTAGATATGACAGCTGTATGTTGATGAAAAACACATCGAAAATATACTGTCTTGCTGAACGTTTCGGATTTGTGGCCGAAAGCACGCATGGGTCGACTTGGTGAACACCACCAAAACATGCGATCTTTCAATTCTAAGGCACTTGGTCGAACTATGTACGCTCCTCCGAAACCCGCAAACCCCGCTGGTAGAGAGGTGGACTGTAACAGAGCAATCTCGGCCTACATACGTTGTTGAAACCCCCGGCATTTATCAGTCCCTGGAACCTCCTTTTCTCAGGCTACGACCAGACCGGGATTGTTGATCAGTCCAACGCTTCCCAGTACGTAGACATTTCGAGCTTGGGCCGATCAAAATAGCTCCTAGTCATGCAAGTGAAGAGCTTAAGTTAACTCCACTCGCACTCGCACTCGTACTCGTCAGCATAGTTTACCCTCGGTCCGCTCGAGTTACCTTGCCGCTTCTGCTCGTTTACAGTCTATTGTCTGGACTTTTCCGGCTCGTGACTCTTTAAACCCCCTTTGAACTTTTTCAGCTTTCCTTGAATGGCGACTCATCCTTGGCTTAACGCCCTTGCGAGTTACGTTATCGACTCGTGTCTGCACTTACGGTAAAAGCCTGTCTATCAGTAGCGCTCACACCCCATGACCTCGTGAATTACTGGCACTGGCACCCTTCACTACGGGAAATTTCTCACACCTTTCAACAAAGAGGGACAAAGTCAGCATGTTGTTACATGTACGCGTAACTCGTGCCTTCTTGGGGTATTTTGAACGCGCGGCTTGTTGACGACTCCAGTTGGCAAGTCGCGCACAACGCCGAAACCATACACCCAAGTCCCTCGCCGCGGCAAGTTCCAGTAGGTCGGCGTAGAGACTGTTGATCAAAAAGGGGGAAAGGCGCAACGAAGGTTTTATTGCTGTTCAGGTAACATGACAACAAGTCTTTTTGTGGTTCTGCGACGGCCACGGAGATGGGGCTTTTTAATTCACAGCAAGGATCAGCGCACGCAACTGATGATGAACTTCATGTGTTTCGCTCCTTTTACTTGAAAGATAACCGGTTTGCGGATTGCCAAGTTCAAAAATGAGAAGCACGGAGGCCCGTGTGGGGGGGGGGGTGTGCATTTATGTTTTTGTGGATAGCTATATTCACAAAGCATTCATAATCATAGATTCATGTACAGGTGAATCATCCTAATCGTGACTTTTAAAATACACTTGTATACAAAACCTGAGAAATTCCAGCCAGAAGTTGATGGACTGCTGTTAAGTCGGACGGATCTACTTGCCCCGAAATACAAAGTCTCACGTTTGGGAGTTGTTCGTTAATAACGTAGATGGGGGCGTCGACGCATTGTTCCCCTTTGTTACATGAAATAAAAGATATGAGAAATGAACACAAAATGAGTACTGATAAACCGATAAGAAGCATCGATTTTAGATACGAAGCAAGTGGGGCTTTCATATCTACAAGTGCTATTAGGAGGAAGAGAACCATGATTGGTGGCTTCTTGAAAGCCTGTTATTTGCAACATGGTAACTGAATATACATGGGATTGGTTGAAGTAACTTAAAACCCAGCGATTCATAAATCGAATCCAGTTCTTCTGTTCTATTAGTTGTGTACAACTTGATTCGATGTACCCATATGCCGTACACATGGGGGACCTTTACACAACTTCGTGTACCTGATGGGAAATAAGTACCTTGTTTCAGGGATGATTCAGTTTGTGAACTGCTAGCTGAAATGATGTCAGGCCTCTGATACAGCGTCAGAGGGCTGGTACTTACACACCAGCACAAAACGGCCAGTCCAGCGACATAAGAAATCTGGCAGGGGTGGATCTCCTGATGGTTCGTACCAACCACATCTGAAGTTGTTGAGATGATGACGGAGCGCCGCACAAAGAAAAGTCAAGGTCTTTGATTACCGTTCGGCGTGGCCCGAGATATCTGGACTCGAGGCATTAGAGAGATGGTACAACCGATCCATGGACACACGCTACAGCCTGAGTATTCTTGGAATAGAAAGTACCGGCTGAACTGGTACAGGCTTGACGTATTTACACCCACATCGGACGACGCGTAAACCTGCAGGCATGAATCTTCCGGAGAAAATAGAGTTGTTTTAGCGTGCGGTATCAATCTAAAGGTGATAAAAAGTCATGGGTTGCCTCAGATTATCGAGCAGAGCGGTCGGATTTCAATCGCTGTTTCCCAAGAGCGTGAGTGTCAGGGAACACGAAAGAGTAGGCTCTGGTTGGAACCGGAGAATATAGTACCAAAGTCAGCGATGGCAAAGAGTTGAAAGATGAAAGGCTTCCACACACATGGTGAGCGAATACAGGGCTGATATATTACCTGAACACGCCTTTTTTGAAAGGGACCCCAAAATTCATATGGCATGTGAGCTGATTGTTATTGCGACCTCGAGGCATTGGTTGAGAAAATGCCCTGATTTTCTCCGGGAGGTGCCGCCGGGCAGCAGGCTTGGTTTATGATTGTTACGAGGTTGAATCGGGGCAAGGCAGATGCACGTCAGCCAAACCCCTGGTTATCTCTGCCCAATACTGTAATGAAAAAATAAATAAAATGGGATCTGGGGGACTTTGCCGCCATCTCGTTTACGGTCACCCATGGGATTGATGTCTATACCCGTAATTAGTTGGCTGTATATTGATCCCATAAACCCCCCCCTTGTCACGCGTGTCTACAAATCCCTATAAAGATGAGCCCTTGCGACCGCCCATAATTCTTTCCTTAGCCCCCCCCTCGTCCAGTTCACTTTCGAACGGTCCACGCGCTATATTTCTATACGGCCTTTCACTCTTTCTGGCCCTTTTTCACCATCACCATGTCTACCCAAAACTCAGACGCGTCAAACAAACAGGCCTCGTCGACGTCGACCCCTCACAGTCTCGTTTCTCTCCCAAGTCTATCTTGTGCTTTGTACGCCCTACCACAGGCCACCAGCATGCAAGAACTCTCGCTACACCATAATATGTACGCACACCGAGCAGCAGAAAGCGAGGCCCTCGTCAGTCATTGAAGCCCTTGTTCATGTCAACATGTATACTAACCATCCTTTTAGCTTCAAAAGGTCCTGTCTAAAACAGCGGCCAACATGGCACAAAATCCCCCGCCCTCTCCTTACGTTCGTTACCCCGTACGCGCCTTCCCTTGATTCCCCATCCTTGTTCGGTCCCGCTGACTTGAGCTGTCAATTTAGCCCCCGTCCGAGTCTAAAAGCAGCTCAGCATCCTCATCTCCCAATTCATCTTCGCATTTGATGATGCGAACAGTAAGTAGCATTTGTTAATGTGTTGTTAATACCGTCTAACCCGTACTTGTCCAGAAAAAAGCATGAACGTCCGATTTGAACGTTCCTCCTAATTCATCTTACTCTCGTCCGGACTATACACCCGCCAGCAGGTGGCATCGCTCTACATCGTCTCGTTTTTTTTTTGGTCCTTGCATGCTTCTCATCTACATATAGACATCTTTCTGCATCTCTTTCTGGTTTTTACTCAGCATCGTACGGTTTCTGGTCGCGTTCATGTCTTTTTCCTCTAATAAATATCACCACTAGAGCGTATGTCCATAGGACATACCAATACCAATACTATCCAAAAGTTTTCATAGACATAAATTCATGAGGATCACATTTTCGAAGTTTATTGGGGTGTGTTTCAATCCAATCAACATCGCATCATCTATTTCGGCAATCGTGACCGAGCTGCGACGATTCTGCTGTTTCAGTATTCTCACCAAATTCCAAACAAGCTAGTCCTCAACAGGCAGAAAAATGGCTCTTGATGGTCTCATACCATCACGCAGCGGCGTAATTTCGGGCTGGTGGTTTTCACCAGTCTTTCAGGGTCACCTCCCGGAGTTTCGTTAAACGCTCTCTTGTGGTCCAGCAATGACCGACGCCAGAACCAAAACATAAAATAGAAGAGGTCCAGAGTACATCTAATCATCTGCTAGACGGACTTGTGCTCTTCGCAGCATGGCCTATCTGTCAACTAGCCGAGTTTTATGAGAAGAGGAATGGGGACAAAGCTCTGTTTGTCGAACGCAGGTCCCTCCTTGCACAATGACGTCGGAAACAAATGCTAAATAAGTAATATCCGCCGTCTCCCCTGTCATGATACCGCTGTCAAAATTCAATACATACGTTTCGGGAGGGGCCTACAACTATAACATGCTTGCACAATGCTCTGGGTCACTCTTTCCGTTTTCGCTCGATCCATTCATCAATCTTTCATATCTCCCAACCATGATGTTTTCCAATTCTGTTCATCTACAAGTTGTATGTTCAAACAAGGGGGGAATGTAAGTCCAAGATTATTTTCCTGCATGTTCCTCCCCCGCGAGAAGACAATGTTTCGGCTTTCTTGTGGCATCGGTTAAGATCACGAGGGACTCTTTGATTTTCTTCTGGCGTGTGGGGGGAGACGGTTAACGATTGTAATTGTAGAATAAGGTATGATCGTTTACGTTCATTAATGATTACGCTACATCCGCCCAGGTTTGAATCACCTCGAGGCCTGCCCGGGTACTGATCCCAAACGGAGCTGGGTGGACCTTGAAATCGTCAACGCAGTGTACTGTTTCCACCACCATCGACCCGTGTAGTTTTTACCTGCCTACCTGTACGTATATCCGCGATGAGGTTTCCGAACGAGACTGTTAGTTTGCGGGAATAAAAAGGACTAAGGCCGCACGGGGCTTTTTCCGGCGTGTTGTGAGCATCTGCCATAACAGCGTGCACCGGTCAAAACGTTCAACTTGAACGCAACTGCGATTGTGGGTTACGTCGTTGCTATGGTTTTTTCCACACTGACCAAGCGGAGATTAAGAGGTACGGCCTTGGATCATATTGAAATTCTCCAGGGCATGTCAATGGGATGATTGGAGGAATTTTTTTTCACTCCTAACTCTTGTCAATGACGGGGAGGTGATGTGCGGGAAGGCTTGACGTAAGGCTCTATTAGGACTCAAAATTTCCCACTTTTGCCCGCTCAAAAGGACATCGAACATGGTAAAAGAAATCGATATCAGGAAAGAATTGCGCATTTCGATCACCATACCCATGGATATTGCTTTCAGTGAGTTTCTCGGAAAGCCCCATTGTTTATTCATATTCGAAGAAGTCGGAAAAGAGGGTACTTCCAGTTTTTGGTCAATGAAAAGCTGTAAACAAGGAGTTCGCGTGTGGCCCTTTCAGTAGATGTCAGGAAGCACGTCATATGACGCCAGCAAGGCCGCCATCTTTGTTCAATTACGACAATAAAGCACCCAAAAAGACGACAGAAGGATCCACCAAACTCGCACCCCCGTGTGTCGGGGAAGAAGAGGAGATACTTTTGAAGAAAGGGACTGTCCGCTTGGTTGATAGACATTTGGAGGTTTCATAATAGCATGCTGGGCCCTGTGGCTTGAGGACTGACGCCGTCTCACCTTGCCTTTTTCTTTCCGACCGCAGTTTGGCTATCTGAGACCAGGAGGAATTCTACGGCATAGATAAGCGGTCTCTAACGGCTTGAGAGATGGACTTCAGGAAAAAGCCGTATCTAAGATTGTACCTCTTCCTCTTTTCTCCATTGTTTTCTGGCTCCAAATATCTGCGAGCAGCATGGAGATGGATGAAAATTAGATAGGGACTTTGGGTATGACTATAAATGGTAATTCGGAGACAAACTCAGCTGTATGTTATCAATTGTCCTGCGTTCGATAACGCAGGGTTTGACTCAACCTTCGCGATGTCGTGCGGAAACAGAGGCTGAAGATAAGAGATTTCATTTAATGAGGGGCGTGCCGCAAGGTGAATAACGCCGGGGCTGATAAGACAAAGGGAATAGGAGGCCAAAGACACAAAACAAGCAATGGCTTGCACGTCCGCAGCAACCCCCTATCGGGCCGTGGATAGTCGTGACTTCCAATGTGCCAAAAGTGATAGGGTAGCGATAAGTTTGGTTTTCCGGCATCAACACTGTGCATGTGTTTCTATACCAAACCTGTGTTTATTAGAGAAAATCGAGGACTGAGGGAACAGGAGGCCATCGACGCGTTGACTACGATCAAAAGCCTAGCTTATCTCTTCATCTACTCCGACCTGAAGTAAAATATCCTGAGATGAATGTATGAACAATTTATATTTGCTGTAATGTCATAGTGTATCTGTGAATTTGGATCGCGGTCGTGGATTGCCGCAGGAGATATGTGCCTGTTCCATGTAGTCAGCAGTGTGTTTGTATTGGGTCCAAGCCTCAGAAGACAAAAGGCAGGGTTATCTTGATTGGGGTTTGAGTTGAGTAGATGCGTACTCGTTCAAAGTCAGCCTCTGCTCAAAAAATCTGGCTGATGCGGGAATATCAAGGAGATTGGTCTATGAACCCATTAATTAGTAGTCTGCAGATTATCAAGGATGGCGCACTAAATTCTTACAGCGGTAAATTAGTATTTTCCGAGCTGCGGCGATAGTCTTTTGGGGAGCTATCTGTTATGTAGTCCGAAAAAAACAATATTGTGCAATTTTTAGAGCTCGGTGAGCATTAAATTGGTCGACGAGGGAAAGATATCCCTCTTTTATGTGTCAAGTATCCCACCTTTCAGCAAAGTTGTTAACAAACAGCCCGCAATGGGAATGTTGCGCCGCTTTGTATGATCGCGTAGTAAATTCTGAGATGCAAAGAGTCGCATACAAGGCGCGTAGCACGTGCTTGTATCTCATCCACGTGTCCTGAGTCGCGTCCTTGTTGAGCATTAGACGAGCATAAAGTCGGCAATTAATGGCTTAGCACTTACTCCTACTTCCTAGGCGGAACTCGAGAACGTCGTTCCGTTGACCCAACATGCCGCCTCTTATCCACTCTACAGACGATGAGGCGGCCTTTATGGCTGGTTTACTAATGGACCTAGATAATATAGCCACGAATGCATCACCTATCCCAGACCAGTCCTCAGAACGTCTTGCTTCCAAGATGGCTACCCCTGGGCAACATCCGGTGTCGAAACAACAAGTTGTTCAACCTCTTAACCCTTCGCAGAGTTTCTCCGCTGGTGAAGTTGATATCGGTGCCTTGTTAGAAGGGTCCGAAAACTGGGACTGGGATGACACAAGTTCGGAACTATGTACACCGAAAAAAGCGAGAGCTAAGAAACAGGTGCGAGTATCCTGCAGTACATTTCAAATATCTCGCCAACTGTTTAAAGATCAAAGATTCCGAGCCACCCCCCTACACTTCGCCGACATGCACACGTTGTATCATCGAATCAATCACTCAATCTGACTTCAACGGATCTCTACAAAAGGTAGTCTGTTCACTTCCAGAAAGAATCCTCGCTCATTGAGCGATCTACGAGTAGAACCTAGTCGTAAAGATATCTCCTGGAGAGGAACGCCGGGCCGTAACTCTACGTGACGACTGGACAGCTACAGATGTTCGCGTAGGCGACATTGTGAATATCCTAGGGACATTTGATCTTGACGCGCCATCCACCTCATCCATAACCTCGTCCATAACCATCACTTCCAAGTTGAACCTCCTCATTCACCATCCAGATCTTCTTCTCACTGCGTCCGCACTTTCAAATGCATCGCAGTGCAGGCGTAAACCACTACTTTCCAATCTTGTCCGTTCAACTAGCGATATCACACCTGCTCTTGTATGGGGCACCATGCTCCATGAAGTCATGCAATCCTGCCTCAGCGAAGGACGCTGGGAAGCAACGTGGATACACCAGAAGATAGACCAAGTCATCCTCAAGAGCCTCAATGAGCTTTTCAAGATAAATGTCACAGTTGAACAAGCGAAACTCGAGATTACCGCTAGAGCAAAAGGGCTTTTGGTTTTCGCAGAGCGATACATTTCCACTCAACCAAAGGTATATTGGGCTAGCTTCTCAATTAATCGTTACTAATATACATCAATTGATTCAGCCGAGCGCAGTTCTTACAAACACTCGCACAACACGCGGTCAAGGCCAGTCTTTGCTCGCCGTCTCAGAATTACTCGATATCGAAGAAGATATATGGTCGCCTACATATGGTATCAAAGGCAAACTTGATGCAACAGTTCAAGCCGTTATTTCCGACCCAAACCCACCTTTCCCTCAACCTATCCTGACGAGTGGTCCTAGACCTTTAGAAATCAAGACGGGTCGTGCGAACGCAGCTATGGAACATCGCGCACAAACTATGTTATATACCCTTCTTGCGGAGGAGCGCTATGGTACTGAAGTCCCAGCTGGCCTATTGTACTACACGCAGAGCGAAGAAGTGGTCAGGGTGCCTGCGAGCCGCAATGAAATACGAGCCCTCATCATCGGTAGAAACGAATTGGCAAGCTACATGATGCGGAGAACAGGAAAACCAACCGCTGAGCCATTCCTTCCGCCTACGATTGACGATGAGCGGCTATGTAAACGATGCTATGTGCTCGATACCTGCATGCTCTACCGGAAGGTAAGAAACCCTGCTCCTGATATTTCCATTGTCTGACGGGCGGATAGGCTGTAGAAAATGTGAATGATACGTCCTCGCCAATTTCAGATACCTACGATCTGAAAACTTCACATCTAACACCACCTAGGGCATCCTTTTTCAAACATTGGGAGGCCCTAATCTCACTCGAAGAACAGGACATGGTGCGATTTAAGAAGGAACTTTGGACCATGGGTGCGGCTGAGCGCGAGACCAAAGGTCGCTGCTTTAGTTCCATGGTCCTTGACCCATCATTTTCCCCTCCCAGATCGGCAGACTCTGAAACAATACTTCGCCGCTACACGTACCGATTTGTGCGACTACGAACCGAAGAATCGACCTCGTTGTTAAACGGACGTATCGATATAGGAGATGCGATTACAGTCTCTGTCGAACCAACCCTTCTGGCTCTTGCCCGGGGCTTTGTTGTAGAGCTTACGCCAACTTCACTTGTCGTTGGCATAGATCATGTGTTATCCGTTGATAACATTGCAAACCGATTGCCAAAATCAGTCTCGACTACTCCCGTTGTGTTCCGCATAGACAAGGACGAGCTTACTGGAGGCATGGGTCGAATCCGAGACAATCTTGCTCAACTATTCTATGCTGATGGTGATACACGTCGGCTCGAGCTAGTTGTGGATCTGAAGCGACCGACTTTTGATGAGCAACCTTCACAGCTCACACCTGCTCAGCTGACACACACTGCCCATCTGAACACTAATCAGCTTCAGGCGATGAGGAAAATTCTCTCCGCACAGGACTATGCCTTGATTCTTGGCATGCCTGGTACAGGAAAGACGACCGTAGTCGCTGCTGTCATCAAGACCCTAGTGGGGCTCGGAAAAACAGTTCTTTTGACTTCTCACACCCATTCTGCTGTCGACACAATTTTAGCCAAAATGGATGATGTCGAATTTGGCATCCTAAGGCTTGGAAACATTGATAAGGTCCATATACTACAGCGATAACAATAATAACTCCATCTCTTACGAGTCTCGTTCCATCAGATCCATCCAGATGTGCACAAATTCACACTTGCGAGCAAGAAGACACCCACAACTATGAAGGAACTAGAACGCGTGCTGATGACACCAGCAGTGGTTGCTACCACCTGCTTATCGATTGATCAGTAAGTTATTAGTCATTCCAGGATGTTTAGATGTCCCTGACGGTGTCGAAGTGCATTATTTTCTCGTCGAAAGTTCGACTATTGTATTGTCGATGAAGCCTCCCAGATTGCGTTACCTACCTGCCTTGGACCGCTCCGCCACGCAGATAAATTTATTCTTGTCGGAGATCACTTCCAGCTCCCACCATTGGTATATTCGCTTTATAAAGTACGTTCTAGGCACTCTCTAACACCTCACATAGGTCAAGAATGCAGCTGCTAGGAAAGGTGGAATGGAAATTTCTCTCTTTCGTCGTCTTTCAGATGCACACCCACACTCTGTGGTTGACCTTGCATACCAGTATCGCATGAACGCAGATATCATGCTTCTGTCAAACAAACTCATCTATGGCGATCGCTTGCGCTGTGGCTCTGACGCCGTCGCTCACCGAAGCCTGGTCCTCCCGGATCGCAACTTCTTGGCGAACCTACACAAGAAATCCGCAAGTTGCCATCCTGATGGATGTTGGATAGAGGCTCTCATGTCTGAGAGGCAAGTACAACAATTTTTGATCTATGGATACGTTAGTTGACACATGGTTCGAATAGTTGCAAAGCTGTATTTGTAGATACAGATAGTCTCCCAGCGCCTGACACAAAGGTTGGAGATCTTGTAGAGAACAAGACTGAGGCGCAGCTTGTCTACCAATTAACCGAAACCCTCTTAGGGTGTGGTGTGCTTCAACAGCAGATTGGCATCCTCTCGCTCTATAGGCAACAAGTAAAACTTTTGTCAAATCTCCTAGCACCCCGAAAGGATATTGAAATTCTCACTGCGGATCGGAGCCAAGGTCGGGACAAGGACTGCATTATCATTTCCATGGTTCGCTCTAACGATACAGGCAATGTTTGTGTCTTTTATTCACCTATGTTATAGCTACACGCTCACCAAACTTGCTACACACAGATTGGCGAATTAGTCAAAGACTGGCGAAGAATAAACGTTTCCTTCACACGCGCGCGCTCAAAGTTAATCATCGTAGGGTCGAGGAAAACTCTTCAGCACACCGCTCTACTTTCCGAGTTTTTGAATCTTATGGACAGTCGTGGATGGATTCTTCGTCTACCGCCTCGTGCTGACACGCTCCACTTAACACATTTTGGTTCTCCTGTCACGACACCCAACAAGCGCGCTGCTGAAGAGATGAATGGACAAAGGAGTGGGCAAGACAATAGCAAAAGTGAACCTCCTCTTAAGAAAATCAAACTCCCGATAGCAGACTCAGGGCTCTTGAGGGGCAGGCCAATCTTAAAGGACCTTGTGAATGGAGGTTGATGGTTTAAAGCTATATAATGCAGCGTCGATAGAGATAGGATCCAAGAGAAACCCCATATGTATCAATATCGATATCAACACTCCCGAAACGACGGAGGACGACTATACCTGTATTCTACTCATTACGATACCCGATCTATTGACATTATGAAGATACCATTTCTAAATGAGATTTTATAGGTACATGCGAGTACAGAACATTATTAGCTATAAATAAGTATCGATCTTCAACAACAAAATAACAAGTGGGTACAGACCAGCTCTATGTACAGCAGTAAACCGGGAAGCGACTAATTAGCCAGCAGAATACTGAAAGATTCGAATCGCGATAATTGTATCTTCATCAAAACTGCTCGCGCAGTGCACTACCATAACCCCTGTTAGTTATCGGTTTACCCGACTTGAGAGGGATATATTCATCCCAGTCTTCTCCAATAGCCAATGCCGAGTCACCATTTACCATAACGTCCATTTGCCCATGGCTTTCCAAGTCTAGCATGTCCAACGACATGTCTTCTTGCGCCCACCGCACGAGACGGTTATCGTTCGGACGGAAATTGAAGGAACGTGGAAGTACAACACGGAGGCGATTAGGTATAGAGAGGAGTCCGAATTTCACTGACAGGGTTTTGAGATGTGAATTGAGGACGGAACAGGTTCGCGGGAACGCTAGGATAACTGAGAATGTGATCAAAAGCGACCTGTATGTTTTTCATTTCATTGGTAGACGTGGAAACCACAGATATATCACATACCCAGCTACAAGGAGGACAAATGCCACCCACCGACGAGAGACCTTTGGTGGTACGATAGGGTCGATCAGCTCTTCCTCAGAGTCGTCATGTTGTGGGGGTGAATCATGATCAGCAGGGTCGCTTCGTTGTGCGCGTATGTGATGAGCTGATTGTGGGGAAGGATTTAGATCAGTGATTAGACATGCGTGTTTCGTGGACCAAGTGAAAGAATGAACACCATGTTTTTCTGCGGAAAACAATGGGTTCGTGGACTGAATCCGAAAAGTATTTCAGCCATCAAAACGCAGCAAGATTGCCGAAAAGAAAGCCCCTACGTCAGAATCAGGTTCGCAAATCAGTTCAATTAAAGCAAATTGAGGATCGCCATCGTGACCTCCATTAAGAAATATACTGAGGCGTGGATTCACTTGATTTGAAATTTGAGGGACGAGTGTTAACAATGTGTCACGGTAAACATTTACTCACAAGGAGGACTATCAAACACCGCGGTTACCCTATCTACATTACGGTCACCCAAGGACGACTCGTGCCGCTGCTTACCCGCGATGGGAATGTGCGTATCCCATTCTAAATTCTGGTGCTGCGGATTATCGGAACCTCGTGTTTCTAACGAGGTATGGGCAAGTCTCAGAGCTCTTAATCTCGTCAAGGACACGAGAGTACGCACCACTCATACATATCCAGGTGCCTTCGGAACACTTTGATATGATTAGACTGAATTTGACTTTGCATATGCATATTGCTATTACTTACCAGATCATGGTCAAGTGTAAACCTGTACAGACGACGACTGAGGTAACTCCGCCCATTTATTGTGTCCAACAACCGTGTTGTTCCAAGCACCTCTCTCATTCCCTTCTCATGCACGAGGGGGCATAGGTCATATACACGGTCTCCAAGGTTGAATCTACATCCACTGAGCAAGTCCGAGCCTTCAATGAACTGGTGTGTTAAGGCTGCTGCATCCACTGGTAATACACCGATGAAGACGAGGAGGAGCGAGGCTATAGATGTCAGATTGGGGAAGGTCATGGTATAGAGAGTCATGGGGGTATCACAAAGCGGGTCGCCCAAGGCAAAAGAAAGCAATATGAGGCCGGCTCATGCGTTGCGGCTATATGGAGCAAAGGGGTGTAATGACATCAAGAATATGGAAAAACATCAGCAAACGAGCCGTATAATTGTTTTGTTTTGTCCATTCGGTACACAAACCAGTAAATGGTGTATCTGAGCACTGCTAGGTATGCGAATAAAGAGCAACACCTATTTCAACTTCTCCTACAGCTTAAGCTCGATAGCTGTACACTCTCCGTGGATATATTAAACCCGAACGGAACCGGCGCGGGAAGGTCGGACTCTCGAACGGTGCACGAACGTTCTCCAAACCCTTAGTAAGCGTGAGTAGGTGTCGTAGGCCGCGGTGCTGAGTATGCTCCGTGCTCGTGCCCATCTTTCTCGATCAGTGTGTTCACCGAGACGGCCACAGCTTCTGAACGGCTTGCCTGTCGCAGCCAAGTGTCAAGGAAGTGAAATGTACCAAAGAAGGATTGAAAGTACCTTTTCACTGGGTCGCGTACTCAAATGGTCATCATACGCGCGTCGCGATCCGGATATCTGGGAAAGACGGATGGAGAGTGGATCGTCCACTTTTTCACGCAGGTCATCGCGCGCGTTTAGCCTTGGTCCTTTTATTAGCAATGACAGATGTATGATGTCTTTTAGGTTCTTACATCGCAAGGTAAGAATTCAAGTATACTTGTAATTATAGAATTATCAGAAGTCTGATGCACAGTAATTGTAAACAGTAGACACTTACGTTTGCTAAGAAGTAAGTAGAATCCTTGATTAAAGAGCAAATAAGCCTCATTTTATATGTATAATGGGGACAGAAGAAACGTACCGAGGAAGATAAAGTTATTTGGCATCACAGCGTAAGTGATCATGCCTAGAGCGGCATCGATGCTACGAGGTCGGAATGAAAAGGTTGTGAAGCTCAGCGTTAGATCATGGCAGGGTATAAACACTCACCCTACAATGAGCCCGGTGTTGACAGTGTATGCCATGAGGGTGTTAATCAGTGTGTCAGTCCTTTTTGCGTGTCAGGTTCAGTATTCTGATTGATGCTGCAGGAACCGGAAAGACTGACCTTCGGAAGCCTGTCCTTGATTTTACCAGATGCCAGGATAGAGCCAAGGCGACACTAAGATCGCTTGCGGTGCCAGCTGCAAAGTTGACGTAGAATAGACTCTTCACATAAAATTAGATATCCTATGTAGGTTAGAAAACAATATAAAATCCGCACGGAGACTTTGTCGAGTTCGAGGTACGAGGGAATACCGAATCTGGTTTGCCGTAAATATCAGGCAGAGGCACAGGCAGTAAAACAAATAGAACGAACGCTTTGGCAGTTATCACTAGAAGAAAAAATTCAGCCAATTAGCATCCATATAAAAATATATCATGTATATGGGGCATACCGATTCCACAGACTAAAAATTGTTGAGTGATGTGCGGTGCAGTGAAAAATAGTCAAAAACCCACCCAAGTCCGTCACTGATAGCGCCATCTCAAATCATTCTTAGCGAGCGTACTACTTGAGCGAATAGCTCCGCGACTTACAATCCATCCGGTTACAATATAATTCCCTTGGCTAACTGTGATAATGAATGAGCTTGCTAAAAATAATATGGGCTGATATTTTGGTCACTCACGTCTGAAAAAGCGATGTGCAAACATAGTTCGGATGATGAAGTTGGAAACTGACTACCAAAAGGCGGCAAGTGAGTGATCGGGGCTGAGTAGAGAGGGGGGCATGAAAACAACTAACTGTAATGGCAACATGAATCTTTTAAGGATAGCGATCTGAGTACGAATGATACTGGTTCGGTATAAAGGCTTACGATAATACTCCTGTACTCAGACACGCACATTAATCAAGACTAAACAATTAGACAAAGGCGACATACCATATAGGCTGCATAATGGCTACGGGATTGAGATAGTTCGAAACAAGATAGTGGTAGAGAATGTGGCCGTTCAACGCCGAGTCAAACGTGTCTAGCCCCCTTCATAGCGAACAGCTTTGATCAGACTCAAGCTTTATCGACACGTAACAAACCATGTAAACACACCAAAGGAATGTAATCTGGTAGTGTCAAAGTAGGTTAGGAAGCAGGGTCAGCGCGAGTTTACACTGTAAGAGAGGAATGCTTATCGAACCAGTAGTTTAAATAGAGGTCCATCCCTGGCGTTGCGCGTAAAGAAATTGAACGTCTGTACACAAGTAACACCCCATAGTCTACGAGATATGCAATGCAATAGCCAAAATGTTGAGTAGACGCTAAAACAAGGGTTCTTGGCGCTCGTACCCCATAGCCACCAGACCACCGACCAGAAGGGCACCAAGTGTGTTATCAAAAGCCGGTAACGCCAGAGGTGGGGGGAGAGACATCTTAATCGATGAATACCAGCAGTGGGGAGGTAAGAGACGATGTGAAGACGGTCCAGGGGGGGAAGTTTTCTAAAAGATGCGTACGAGGATTAAATATAGCCTAACATTCTCGAAGTCCTTTTTGAGGGCAGATACGGTGGATTTGGGTGAGAGAAGGAATGGTGTTGCACTCACGCATGATGGACCCTTAACATGGTCAGCATTCCATTTGGCGTTACGGAAGACTTCTCACAGTAACCTGCTCCACCGGCCGTAAACAATTAATGAATATGGATACACGGGTCACCGATCGCCGAAATCCACCCCATCAAGGTTAAATCCTGACGCCAACCCCGCTAAAGGGACTGGGGGTGATAGCAGGTGTTCAGAGACCACCCCATTAGAGATGACAAGGCGGACATAGTAAGGACTAAGGAGTAGTCGTTGAGGACCTCGCTGCCTAGACACTCTCATTTACCGGACGCTGCTTGAGCTCAATGGTTCTTATCAAATGGTGCTATTGCTATTATGAGATCTTGTGGGTGAGACGCGGCGGGGGATACGGCCATATGTGGTAGAAGCAGCGCTGAAACGTCGTATCACTATCCAAGAAAGGGCCCGCGGCTAGGTGACAAGGTGCTCCAAGTGGGTAAAAGAAGCCGCTAAGATAATAATTAATCAAATCACCGTCTGACAACAGGTGTTGTTCTTGTTGAAATTTTCACTTGGCGGTAGAAGTAGCGAGTTACTTTCATGGAAGGACTTGTTGCTTCCAGAAGAGGATGCACGCAAGTTGGGCACAAATAGAATGAATATGGATTGGTTTGGGAGTGCGAGACAGAGTCTTGGGTGCGAAAACGTAGAAAGCAATGTACTTCAACAGGGAGAGGCAAAAAGTTTATCAAGGGTCGGATTAAAAGCCCAATTCAGACTGTTGTATGAGCCTCAAGGCTTGTTCAGACCTTGGACGAATGTCACATTTGAACGGGGTTGGCATCCTAAGGGGGATTGACCATGGTTAGCTTCATCAAGAGAATGGTAGTCAGGGAGGAGGCTGCTGACCTAAAGATGGGGTTCTCAAAGTCGACCTTTGGCTCTATAGTTTTTCCCGACTCGTCAACAGCTTTTGAGATGTCCAACGTAGCGATCATCGAGGTTAAGAGTAACCAGATAGATGATTCCACGAGGTTATTGCCTGGACATTTCCTTTGGTTAAGCAGATAAGTATTGGAAAAACCGTAGAGTTGCAGTAACACCAACCTTCGACCAAAACCAAACACATAGTTGCGGGGGTCCCTGCGACGTTCTGTGGCTGTGTCGGTTTTTTCCAAATAGCGTTCTGGAATGAACGAAGAAGGGTTAGGAAACATGTGCTCATCCCGAAGTATTGCCCTAACATAACAACGACAAAAATCAATGTGCCATTCGCAAAGGCACCAAATGTGTGTAAAAACTCACCAGATGTTGCCAAAGATCTGAAAAAGTTCCGAGCAGAAAACGATAAACACACTGATTTCCACACATGACAACGACTATAAAAACATACCAAAGATCCTTTTGGAATAAGCATACCATTGTACACGTCGTCTTCCATCAGCCGGTGAGGTAGATCTTGAATTTGAGATTCATGTGAACCCGGTTCCCCCGGACTTTGAGAGACACTTACTGAGTGGTACGGGTACACCCCATCGCCAAGTCTCGTTTAGAATGGCTTCAACTGTATTTACTTGAGAATGGGATCCGATATACAGAAAAATGAACGACGAACTATAAGGCAGGCTTGATCTGTCGTCGAAGGTGGGGAGGCGATCTGAGCCGACAACATCATCGATTTCAGCCTGTGCTTTACGAAGTGTCTCGGGATGTTGCATCATGGCAAGCAGGAAATGCGAAACGGTCGTTATGGTCTAACATATTCCAATGTATATCAGTTAGGACGACCGAGCGCAGTTGAAGGATGACTTACGGTGTCCATACTGGCTGAATACATGGAATTTGCGGTCCATTTGAGGTCGAATTCGAACTCTTCAGACGATTTGTCGCCTTCTTCGAGTAACGTGGAACAAAAAGATGTCGTAGAAGATCCAGATTTCTACGCAGACGAAGTTAGATCGCTAGAGGACGAGAGAAGTTGGGCGTCCTCACGATGTCGTTCTTCACATATTCGAATGGCTTCTCAACGAATTCTTCCATTCTGGCCTTCCATTTCGCTGCCTTAGCTTTGAAGCCCGCACCAGGAGCCCAAGTAGGTAGATGCTGGAGTGATGGAAAGATATCCACAGGCCAAATCCCACCGCCTGAGGCGATACGGTTTGAGAGCAAGTCGACGCACTCTTCCGCTAGAGCAAGAAACTTATCCCCGTGGGAGGCAGGCTCATATCCGTACACAACTTTCAGCGTAAGTCCGCCAGCGTACCTACGCGTGTGAGCAGCATAACTATCTGGAGAGACCACGATCCTTCTGAGAAAGTCGTGTGTTTCGCTCTGGAGCAAAGGGTTATAAGATGGTATCACTGGAAGTCCAAAGGCTTTGTGAATGAGTTTTCGCTGTCGTTTCGACTGTTCACCATAGCCTGTGAACGCAACCTGCAAAAGCGATGAAAGACATGAGCCCTAGGATTTGCATTGCAGAGTTACTCTGGTGCACGTGCCATATTTTTACAGCCACATCTTACACAAGGGATTGGTTAGAATAATTACCAGCTGTTGTGATCAGTGATGCGACTCACAATTCTCCCGCCATCATGAGTGATGGTTTGTCGGAATAGATCGAACCTCGTTTGTCCAGTAGTTCGGAGGTAGCCTCCGGGCTGCCCAAGAACACAAGTCCTTGGCCCAAAACATGTAAATATACAACATCGCCTTTCACTAAGTGAGTAACATGCTTCGATATGTCGGCGAACGGACGCTTACCATACTGCTTGGCCCACTCGGCTGCAGGTAACCAAAGTTCTTTGGCGGTGAGGTCTCTCACGTTACCCAACAGCGGCACAGGCTTCGGGCCAGGTGGCAAAGACGCTGGGGAAGCTGAAGATTTAAGCTTCCGGAACCAGAAAAAGACAGCGATGAAAAGACCAGCTAGACCAGCTGTTAATGAAATTGAGGGCGACATGAATAAAACAAGAGAGGTGTCTGTTGTACTTGACACAAGTAATAAGTCGAGTCTTTGGGGGCGAATAAGAGTAGGGGGAAGGTTAAGGATAGGAGTAGTAGGAATGGTATGTGACAGAACGAAACAAACTAATACTTATGGACTTCCTAGCAGACGCCAGGGCACACCCACGCGAGCACAAAAATGGTTCTTCAAGAATTCGAGAAGCATGGAACGGGTCCGTGCCTCATGGAGGAGCGGATAAGATTGTTCAATTAGGCAATAACAAACCAGCATCGTGGCCAATAGGTAATTTTTTTGATGCTTATTGCAAATTTCAAATCTATCACCATTCTTGTGGACCTGTGGTGTAGCAAGTAGCTCGGCGATGTTGCCACTAGATTCGGCGACCGTTGAGAGCCTCCACCCGCTGACTTTTTTTTCTTATTCGTTGCTCGGAGCGAGCGGATTCTGGAGCACGGGCGCTGATCTTTTTCGCTTCGATATATCAACAACAGCCTGATTGATGTTTGGCATGCGTACATCTCTTGTACACCAACATTGCTGATGGACACTGTGAGATAAGAGCGTTCTTCTCCCCATCCTGTAGCGTTATGGCTCTCATATAGTACAGTCCCCGTTCGCCACCACTGCCCAAAAAGCTTTGTCACGTTCCCTACGTATAGGCTTTTATACAAACCTACGCTCGCTTAGCTGACCATCCAAGCTCTTTGTTATTACCGCGTAGATATTCGGTGATGCCGGACTCTTCGCTGACAATGTACCCCGACTCACTTTGTTTTGAGCATGGCACGTGGTCTAGACCTCCATATAGCTATCCCCTCAGAGATGTATGACGGGGTTCAAACCAAACCAACTATCCACGGAAGATGAGGCAGCATCAGCCAAGATGGACACTACAGCAAACAATACCTGATGGTATTACATAGCAAGCGATTTATGCGCCTCTGTTTAAACTCGATATGGCAGATGGCAGGATATGACAAGCATACCCAATGGGACCTGGTCTGAAATCCTTCCATGTCTGGTACTCTGCTGAGAATTCGAACATGAGGATCTAAGCCAGATTCAGACCATCGTCAGATACTGTGAAACCCATTACATAAGAGTTCATATTCAATTCGGGAGCCTTGGCGAGCCATGGTACTAGAAAAGCTTTGCATCATGAGGGCAACCCGTCAAATCGGATAGCTTGGGGGTACGCGACATTACGAGTCCAACCCATGGACGAGGAGCCAATGGAGACCGGCATTGCCGCTATGGTTGTCTTCCCCCATCTGTAAAGTCCGGTGTGAGCGGCGGGCTTCTTCCCCCGTTCAAGAGATCTCGGGTGGGGCGAAAGGCGCACTGGACCATCGCTTGCATTTCGGGCCCAGCCTATGGACGGTGCGTTTTACCAGCCATCAGCATGGGGATGACCCATGTTTAGCAGCGGTCGGCTTTCACTCGTTTCTGGCCTTACTCGCGGTTCCCTCGCTAGTGCAGACAAGAGTTATACCATGTAAGTTGTGTAGCAAGCAATGAGGTTTGACTAAACTCAAGGGCACCTTTAGTTACGAATCAGCTCAGGGAGGTCACTCACCTCGATTGTGGACAGGGGGGCTTCCTCAATGGACAAAATCGGGTGCTAACAAAGAGTATCCATCATTGAATATCAATACGCTGGTACGAGTACATTGTAATTCGTCCTTAGAAAATATACAAATCATAAGACGTGAAAATATCGAAGTATCTTCATAACCATGAGGCGATGATATGTTTACGTGCACTGGAGACCTTGCCCCTGGATCACCCTCACTGTTTCCGGGAAATTCCAAAAACAGAGCGCAATGACGACATAGACGGCTATGAATGGGTGTACATCAGTAAGAATGTAACTTAATTCAACCGAGTACAAACCTATGAGCACAAAGCCACTCAACCAGTGGGATTTCCCGTCCTCGACTGAAAACTTCACCAATAAGACGGAGAAGAATAAAACCTGGCGTTTGAAGGGTCATCAACAAAGGCGGGAGCGATGGAAGGCTCAAGCACGTACAACTGTCTCCAAGGGGTCAAATAGCAATGTAAGGGGCTTGTCGAGACCCCATGCGATTAAAATGAGAATCGGAATGACGAAAAGAGCGATCTGGATGCAACTGCCCACGGCGACGCTCATTGCTAAGTCAAATTTGCCTTTCCTTGCAACAACAACAGCCGTCGTGTGTTCGGCTGCATTGCTGATGATAGGAATGACGATGAGAGTGATCCATTCTTTAGATACACCGGGGTGAGCAGCAACGAGACCCTCCAATGATCCGACGAGGTGATCCGCGGTAACATAAGCCAATGCCGTAGATGCAACAAGCAAAAATAGTGCGACTGGTGCGTTGAGTTTCAGGTGCTCCTCCTCGGAAGAGTTCATAGTGGGAAGGGACTCAGTGGACGAACGACCGAATCTGCTGAACATGGAGGTGTTCGACGAGGAGATGGAAGAACTGGTTTGGCATGTGTCCAAAAACAGGTGGTTGTGAGAGTAGAATTGAAAGACGAGCTGTTGATATATTAGTCGTCGTGAAACACTTGGACCTTAAAATTTTTTAACGCACGTAGGCAAAATATCTGGAACGCGTCAGAAGGGATTCGACCCCAACGGAGACAAAAAAGCTCACATTGAGATAAGTATAATGGCACTCCCACGGCTGAGTTGCAGTAGGATCTCAACCTCCCTTCCAGGAGCAAGTCGATCTTCCAGATACTCATGCTAAGGAATATTCAGGAAGAGTGAAGTGAAATTAAGGGGGAAACGTACAAAAGCAACCGGGACTATGAGAGAAATGACGCAGACTATCATGAGCGAAGAGTTGAGCTGGGCCACCATGGGTTGGAACTCCTGTTGGTGGAAGCGGAATCCTCCGACTAGTGGAAAGTTAGTTTGCAAAACGTATGACGACATGGACTTCGCTCCTCCCAGGACACATACCAATGAAAGCCATTCCCAGAACCAGAAGGAGGTTACTCAACAAGCCACCAAGGAGAGAGCTCTGGACAAGTTCAAGTTCACACTGTAAACGAAAGATTAGCAACAAATGGCGGAAAACGGAGTCCTTTTACCCTTTGCAACGCAATTCCAGCAATTATCATCTCAACAATATTACCAAGTGTGGCATTCAACAAGCCACCAAAACTTTGGCTGGTCCTGAGCGCGATTTGTTCTGTTCCGAGGCCGAGCAATGCAGCCAGAGGGATGATTCCAAGGCACGAAAAGATGAACACAATGGTAGGACTTTGGTGGGTGAAGTGTAAAGCCCAGGAGATAGGGATGAAGACGAGGCAGAAATTGAGGGGCGTGTATTTCACCGTAGCGATTGCAGACGCTTTGTAGCTAGGACTAGGACCCAAAGGCTTGATAGGCGTAAAGAGTGTGCGAAGTCGAGCACCCGTTGTCATCCCCTTGGGACGCACACGCTGTGAGTGCTTCTGGACAGGGGCAATGCCCACATTTGGGGTTTCATGTTTCTCTTCGTCAATAATACCCACAGGTGCACCGTGGGAAACAATAGTTTGGTCAACTTTCGAAGAGGTATTACAAGACATGGGTTTTTCATCCAGCTTCATTTCAGACGGCCGACTGAGGGAACCACTACTAGGGGGTTCGTCGTCATCTTCGGTGATAGAAGAGGGTGTTGGCTTGGGCAAAACGTTGTTCGCAACATTATCAGTGGGCGCAGTAAAGGAATCTCCCATTCACGTTGAGAAGGTTTAAGAGAAAACAGGGGGAGCAAAGGGTGGCAGTGCCCCGTCGCAGACGCCTTTTATGTCCCAAAGGCGCTTGGTATTTCTTGGCTCTCCACTAAATTGCCGTCACGTTATCTGTCACGTTATCGTGACAACACCCGGCAATGACCGCTTTTGGGGCTTGGCGGGCCCGACCTTTGCACCAAACCATGACGAGTCAATTATGGGAACTGCATAAATCCATTAGCTAGCCCATGATTATTCTAGTAAGAAATATTATGTCAATGAAATGAATCACTAGAATGGGAGCGCGGCCAGTATTGAAAGCCCAACGACGCCACAACAAAAGAATGTCCGACGTCAATGCAGGGCCGCCGGAGGCCACAATGAATATCGATAGGGGCGGATAGAGCATAAACGAACCTGGCACTTAACCATGTTCGTTTACCTCTACCCTAGGTATAATCATTTTTTGACGACGACCAGCACAAAACTTGATGCTTGTACCACATTCACGACGGTCTGCAAGAAGCTCTACTGGCCAGTCTGAATTAAACCTGGCTCAACAACTAAAGTACTTACCCTCACATTCCTTCTAGCTTCTTCTCCTACTGGCACAATGGATTTTGACTTCCCTTCAGGATGATGCATTGCATACATGTACTTGTCGAGGAGAAAGCTGCAAAGTTCACCTGGATCTTGATCAAATACATCGAGATGATAACCCGAGGCGGTCAGCACTCTAGTCACCTGAACTTGCTATTACCATATGGTCTTCCACCTTCTAGACACCCATCATGATTGCTCTACGACGTAAGGTGGGATAGTTGAGGTATCACCTGATAGCTAGGTATATCTCGCTGCTCAAATTGGAAGCTAGAAATGTATTGATCTGCACCAATCAAGGCTAGTATAGAGACAGAACCGTCTGTCCGTTGTCTACCAAGTACGTGACTGCCATTCTCAACCTACCATCTAACACGCCGGGAGATTCCATAGGCAGCCGATGCAGTCAAATGACAGGCTGGTACGCGAACAAATATAACCCAGCCTAAGCCGAGCAGTCAAATACTGAACGCCTACGTATCTTGGTCTGTCGTGCTTGCCAATTTTCGTGTTGGTGAGGCCATGCCATGTTCTGTAAGTTTGTCACTAGGGTGTTTACCATTCCGCCAAAGCCCCGGTTTGTTTCGTGCGGCGTTCCCAGAACACAGTTGATTTACGAATCACGCCATTGCCGGGGATTCATTGACAGAACTTAGTTGCGGTGTTCCATTGATTTATTACGCGTCTTGGAACTTGCCTGACTGGCTGAGGGTTCAAACTACTCGTAGAGATGTATCTCACGTTAATACAGGGATCAACACCGTTCCACAAATACTGAAACGTATCGGGCCGTAATATCCTACAGGACGGTAGCAGATAAGGCTTGGGATCATATCGCACAGCGTAGAAGGGCGTGGTATCTAATTAGATTTCATTCACCTACTAATACATTTCAGGTCAGAACATAATTGTCTTATCGCAAGCGTGTATGGGTGAGTAAACTAGCTATATTGAGGGAGTGACTCGGGGTCCATCATCGAACGAGATTGGCCTTCTTCATGAACTACGAACTCGAAGCCAGCCGTGGCAAGGCCCTGAGATTTTTCCTCGGTAAGCCGACCCAGCCCTACCGAAAGGCGATGCTTGAGGCTCAGACTTAGGCGGCATCCCGTGACCGTCACTATGCAAAGGGAAAGGCTGCAGGTTGAGAATTAAGATATGACAATAAAATTCAAGGCGAGGAAGCTTGACGTACGGCAGTGCCAGTGCATATAATGCAATTGGAGCCTTGGCCGAGATTCTAGCAAGTACCAGTCAGCCAAGTTAGCTTTAAGGGTACAAAGACGAGTGATTAACACTGCTGAACATATAGCACATGCTAGGCAAGATATAAGTATGTATGGGATGATTGAGAAGAGGTCATATACCTGCTACAATGATGAAATATATTATGCCTAAAATGCAATCATGTACCAGGAAATCAGGGTAGATTAGGAGGAGAGAACCAACCATCGAAAAATACAGAGACATAAACCACTCCACAAGATGTCTTTAATGGGTGACTGGAGGAAACAAGAAAGAATATGGCGACTGAAAACAATAGTGTTTCCAAAACAATTCTGATAGGGAGTCAATTGAGGAGCTTGTAAATAAGGATTCGAAACGAACGTCGGCATCCAAGCGACCCACAGATATGGCGGGATCTGGAATACGTCGGTATGATGATAAAAGGGATTACAGGCCTTGAAAGATTTACCCGTGATAGACATGTGTCCTTCGACGCTGTTATGAACACTGACAGAATCTATCATATACAGCAAATGAGGAAAGTAAAACAGCGACCGCACTCATAGTTTGGGGATAAGTAGCTGTGGCAAATACAAACGTCGACAGCACATAGAGTATTCCTCCTGTCCACAAAAGCCTTCGAACCACTTTATGGCGGCTATGTATAACGTAAACTCTCATGGCGATGATTGCTTCAAAAAAAAGTGAATTACATTTATTGCTTTGCTACAAAAGGGACTCACCGTGGATAGAAACATAACAAACTATAGTGAGATATGCTTGCAACAGAATGAGGGCTTTGCAAAACTATAGAAGACCTCATGAGGACGGGCAATCACTGAATTTAGCACGGTCGAACAGACAGTTTTCAAATGATTCTCCAATGGAAATCTGTCTGTTAAGTAGCATTAGATAGGCTGACGGAAAACTTATGTATCTCACTGTATGTTTCGAGCGCCATAATAACCAGCCTGTGAACGTCTGAATTCGAGTCTCTAAACCTCAAACGCAGTCACATACGAAAGATAGCGATTCTGCAGGAAATCAACACAAGTATGCATTCATAATGATAGCATTCCTCACCAAAATGAAGACCACAGATATTACACTTTTCGGCTGTTTCCAGATATACTCAATCTCTTGGCAAGTTAGTCGTTGGCAAGCACAATGATCTAACCAACGCACTTCGTCACTAGCCTGGTGTCGCGTAAGCAATGACATGCAGTTCTTTTAAAAAGGTATGCTGACTGAGAGAACATGATCGTAGACCAGCATAGAGAAAGCCGCAACTAATCTTCCATTCAATCATACTGTGTGCTGAAACTGGTAAAATAGAAAGCGTACGTATAGTTGAACTTTGGAACGAAGTAAGGTCAAAATAAGTCATACGGCTAGCTCAACTCACTTTACAACTCTGGTATAATATGCGGCGTTTATGTCAATGGCCATTTTACCGACGCTCTTCGTTGGAGTCTGAGGATACAAGACGAACGCTCAACTTTCAAAGTCGATACGAGGCGGGGCTGATGAGACAGAGAGGATGAGAAAGTTGCCGTAGCATGTAGTAGTCCGGGGTAGCAGAATATTTTGATATAAGAGTTACACTTTATAGCGTGCTCGTTCATGGTTTCATGGTTTCAAACGGGTTTATTTAAAGTCACTAGTTTTAGGCTCTAAATCAGGATCATGATGCACCCTGCTCTTCGCTGATGACACAGGAGCAGTTTAAAGCAGCCATGTGCCATTTAGAGGAGAACGGTCACACATATAACCTCAGAAAGGCTAAGCAAGATGAACGTTTCAGCGAAGACAACGGGATCAAGCTCCAATTGCTGACCGAAATCGATCACGTGATCGATTATTACTCTCAAGCCATCTTCACTTAGCCCAGCCTCGATTCTAATCAGAAATTCCATTGCGCGCCCATCTCCCATGAAACCATGGCATCAGCCCTCCATAACCCCGGTATCATAAAATCTTGGAACAGCCTCTGTTCTCCCTTGTACTATTCTAATAGTTCGTGGCATATATGACTACAC
The DNA here is from genome assembly GCA_018221785.1 of Calocybe gangraenosa. Classification (NCBI taxonomy): domain Eukaryota; kingdom Fungi; phylum Basidiomycota; class Agaricomycetes; order Agaricales; family Lyophyllaceae; genus Calocybe; species Calocybe gangraenosa. Next base: position 45,221 of record JABCKK010000041.1, read on the forward strand.
CCTTGCACAAGTCGCTGTTATTTCCTTCGTACAAATCTGATAACATTCGTGAACCTGATTTCGGCTAGTCCGATTATCTAGCTACTCCGGGTGATACTACAGTGCTATCTAAGCTCTTTTACTGTCTATAACAAACGCATACAAATACAGGTGTTTTTTCCTCTGTCTGCTTGATTGTCTAACGGTCTAGTCCGATTTCTCTTATTTCTTTGTCTATTGATCAGGCGGCAACGCTTCCTGTGATTAGGTGTAGAAGCTCAGCCGAGGTAGCAGGAATTTGTGGTGGCGAAAGGCAGACGGCAATGATTGACAAGAAATGGTGGTCAAGCATCATAGCTGCTCTGAGACTCCCTTGATTTGTGAAGGCTTGGATGACAAAACGGAAGAAATGGTTAAAGATGTGCGCATCCAGGTCTTGAGATGCGTCGAAATCTTCCAAGTCTATAAACGACTGTCGGTATGCATCTGCCAACGCATGATCTTCGGTTCCAGGTGAGAGACTGACGAAACTGAGTCAAAAGATCTCCACTTTAACTACACCCACGCTTACTTTAGTTCGGGGATCGTGCAATACAGAATACAAGCCAGTATTCCATACCTGTCGCTATGAGCGACACGCCCAAGAGTTGAGATCAGGACATTCCAAAAGTTGCCACCGTGTGCCAAGAACACGAAGATGCGGGAGAATGCCCACACGCGAAGACCAGCAATCAGATGTTCCAACCCACTCCTAGTGATCAAAAGTCCAATTATAGGCTAAGGCTGTCCAGGTAAATTTTGCAAAGCTACTTGCCTGGTAAATTCGACGAGGTCAAAGCAAGCGCTAGTCAACTCTTCTGTGGATGGGTTTTGCCGCTGCATGATCTGATTTATTCTCCTCGTTCTGGACTGAAGCCTTTCCTCCAGATAGGGGAGCTCCCCAGGCCGTAAGTAGTGCAAAACCTTCCACAACGTTTGGCGCTCCTCGGGTGCACAATCATCCAATTTATCCAGGTAGTCAGAATCTTGGCCAAACTTAAAAATTCGAAGGAGGTGGTCCGCCAATACACTCTTCTCTGCGCACATGGCTAGCAAAAATGAGTCCACGGCAACCCTGTGGCATTTTCTTTCAGAAAAGGATAAACGGAAGATGAAGAAAGCCAGTGGTATGGACGACGCAAACTTGGCTTCTTGTGCTCCAAACGCATCAGGATCGGCCTTTAGATGGCTGTACCGAAACTGGATCAGCCCAGCGACTACACATAACACATGCTCAACCCACGCTTGCGTGTCATATTCCAAAATCTGGAAAAGGAAGGCTTGGATGTCTTCGTAGTCAAAATAACTATTAAGTGCCTTCATCAACTGGTGTGTTTCCCGGATATTAATCTGCACCATCAACATATCTAGTGCTTCTTTGCGGACTGCAGATGGATACGTTCCAGGTCTGGGTACGATTCAGGGATCATACCAGCTACAAACATTCTCTACATGACACACCTTGTGAATTCAAGAATTTCGCTATACATCTCCTCCCCATCGTCTTCCGTCTGATCCGCATATCGGCCATGTGGGAAGATGTTCCGGTATATCGACATTCGGCGCTTGATCAACATGTTATCAATGCGCAGCACGGCGATGTTACCTATGGCTTTGATGACCCGTCCCGTTATTGCTCCAGGGCCGAGGACCGTACTTCCAGAGCTTTCAGTGCATAAGGACTCGTCCGCACCAGTGTCAATAGACTCTCTCGACGGGGAGGGCCGCAATGTCAGAGATTTGCGCGAACCCGAAGATGTGCGGCGACTCCAACGCTTACCCTCCGAATTCTCAAGCTTGGCTACAATCGCATCTGGTGCTAGCGGAGACGACACCTCTGGCGAAGCGGTGCTGGAGTTGACAAGGTCTTGAGAATTATTTGTGCTATGGCCACGCGAGGACTTCCCTGAAAGACGGCGAAGATTGAGTACCATGGGTGAGGGAGAAAGGCTGAGCTCTTTCAGCTCTTGTGCCCAGTCACTTATATGAGGCTGTGATCAATGCTTCCTCTCAAAATTTGATGATTGAGACCGTGCTGATATAGTACCTCGTATTGATGAGAAGCAACTTACTGTCCACGCGAGAAGGCAGTGCCATTCAGTGCCACTCAATAATTGACAAGTAGGCAAAGGCTGTGTCAGAGAAAGGCTTGCTCAGGGATATGACACAAGGCATGCACGTCCGGAAAACATGTCTGGCGAATGTATGCGACCTTCAGATAATAGTAGAATACTTAGTCTACCCAGCAGTAGGGGTTCAGCTGGCCTTTAATAGCAACTACATAGCCTATGAAGTCTATAACAACCATCTTCTCACAACACGTCCATTCGGCGAATTGAATATTGATCACATCTTTCGTGGCCATATCCAATACCCACTCCTCATAGCAGTCTCTGTGCCAGCTCACAATCACACTCAATCACGGCACCTTCAATCAAAACGCCACGCCTACGAAGAGGCCAGTGAATCTCATATTTAATCAACTGCTTTCTCTGCATGGTTGGCGAGCCTAGCAATATTGTTGGCGATACACACTTTCCCGGGATGACACTTATCTAAGAAGCATTTTTAAACGCTCTAATGTACCAACATTTTCAGGTCCGCAGCTTGGTTCTTTTGACTCTTAAGAGATCCAAATTTTGCCCGGCGGCCGACAAGATCGCTGGAAGCTTCTATTCAGCTGATGACATGCTTAATATGTAGCAGTTTCCACAAGTAGCGTTGTGCATCGCATTGATGGGTTGTTCTCAGGAACGTTGCACACATAGCTTTAAGAGAGGGGTGATTTAGGCTACACACGTACAGATACAGCGCGGATGAAGTTGACAAGGGTATTATGTATCAGATTGCTGCCTCTGCACGATTTGTCAATCTCTTGTCCGTCATTGAACTCTTGACATGCTCTGCGTAGTCAATGTTATATGCATCACTGGCACGACCCAATGCGGATTGATCACCGAAAAAATATGTTGAATTACTCTTGCTCTGAGCAATCGCTTTGAGCTGTTCTAGTCGTCTTAATTCGACCAAGGTCGTTAGAGCTCGTTGCCGCTCTTCAGATTGGACGTTGTCCTTATCTTGAGCTATTGAACGTGCAATTTCTTCTACTTGGGCAGAGAGGGCAGTGGCTTCCATAATTGCCTGTTTTTGCCTGTGATGCTCGTTTAGACTTCGTAAACGGGAAAAGATTTGTTTTTTTGTTTTACCTCGCTTCGGCTTCACGGACAACAGTCTTGTAATATGCATCAGCTTCATTCGATTTGGCAGCGAGCTTGGGAACAAAGATATCAACTGTCAATACAAATCACACAGCATAGATGTGTATTTGGGATCACGCACATGGCCTTCACTTTCCAAAATTACTCGCTGCTTTTGACCTTCAGCAACGTTAATTTGGGCTTGGGTGTCCAGGAGTTGTTTTCGTCGATTTCTTTCGGCTTCCATCTGTAGTTCTAGTTGACGCTAGGAATCAATCAGTTCCAGGCCCCGTACAAAGCAAGAACGCAAATTTACCTCTACTTCACGATTTGCAGGCTGGAATGTTTGAATCTCAAATCTGGAACATTCGACACCCCAGTTCTTGATGCTCGTTTAGATCACACAACAACATTAGAACAGGAGTCATTCGTACCGCGATTGAGTTACCAATAACTGTATTCAGACGCTTGTTGAGCTCATTGCGGTCGCTAATCACCTAGCCGGAATAGTTGTTTGTTAGGAGGTTGGCATTAAACAAAAATTCCCTTCTTACTTGGTCATAGGAGAACGAACCCAGAACCGATCTGACTGCTGACATCCCCGTATTTCTCACATTACCATGGACATCGCTTACCTCGAAGGATGCCTGCAAAGTATAGATACGCTGGGTGGACGATATTGAAATTATGAGCCTTACCTTGTACCCATCAACGATGCGGTAGAATAAAGAGCCAGAACAAGTCACAGGAACCTGAAAGTGGGTCATTAGGGCGGAAGTTGGCACAGACACCTCTTTTCAAACACCTACATTATCAGAAGTGTATCCTGGGAGCTGGATCGTGTTCCGAGAGCATGAGTAAGGTGATCAAGCAACCATATAACATGAGCTGACATTAGGAATTGAGATAGAAGACTCCCTCATATCGATGTCAACTACTGTGTGGTATAGGGGTATTGCGAGATTCAACCCTGGTTCCAACTTTGCGGGATTACGACCAAGGCTATGGCGCAAATTATTTGACGGGTCTAAGCAAAATAAATTTGGGAAGCTGACCTTAATCGCCAGCCCTCATGACCTTGCTGAACTATTTTCACGAAGCTTCTTCGATGCGGCGTAAGCGAAGCGATCGTGCCAGGTGCAATCCTGGATTGGAGGCGACTGGCAATCCGTGCCCTAAACATACAAGCAGAACTTGGGATGCAACTAAAACGAGATGGGTCGGTGGTTGGTTGGGCCGTAGTTTACTGTTGGCGGCAAATATCGCACATACTTATAGAGCTGTACAAGTACTGATGCGTTGATGCCGAGGAGGCGCGTCGTCACATTACGGCTTGCTTTGTCCTCCGGAAGCCACCGCATTGACCGCAGAAAATTATTCATATGAAATCCGGTGAAATACATGGTAGTAGTAATTGAAATAAAATAGATACAAATTACTCTAGATTCTAAAAGATAGGGTAGTTCAAATCATAAACGAATTGGAGATACTAGAGAGAATCATTTCACTCCGGGAGTTTGGGGTCGATGAGGAGGTTAACAAAAAATATAAAGAGTATTGCGCTACCCGCCGCGAGCACGACACCACCGATCCACACGCCTTTCATACCTGAGATGTCCCCTTGTGCAAGGTGAATAACATTGTATGATGTTAAACCCCTTCCCAGGACACTGCTGTTGCAGTAACACCTGTCAAAAAAGTTGCTGAACTGGAACAAGCACGAGACAACAATCCATATAGCATTGCATGCTGCAAGGAATTTACCGCAGCGTCGGAAAAGAATGGAGGTCCAGCGGGCAAGGACTGCAGTGATCCTGGTTTCTGGATAAGGAGTTATCGCTACGTAGTGTGACAGAAAGCTGGAAAGCACAAGAAGTAGCCAGACAACGGTTGATATTGCGCCATATAGTATGTAGGCTCCCGAGCGACACCCTAGGCCTACGGATAAAAAAGAGCCAGTTTAGCTTAGGAAACCGGGATCATAGAGCTGAGTAGTCACCAGTTGTTGGAGTGAACCAGACGACGACAGTCGCTGCGCCTGTTGTACCCCACTGCAAAAGGAGAGCAACCAAGGATGCGATACAGACACGACTAAATACATTGGGGCCCCAGGCTGTCCTACGACTCAAGGACGGCTCACCCAGCGGAAGACAATAAGCCTCCACCTGTGGTCGGTTTCCGCTTCTATTCTTTGGGTGAGGGCCCCGAGAAAACCTCTCTTCCTTCCTCCAAGGCACATCCGGGTTGACGGAACGATGCAAATGCGCACGTTGTGATGCAGAGTGGAACATATCTACAACATCTTCAACTGCTTGAACCCACGACAAGAAACGAGCATAGTTATAGATTGGAATGGTGCAGTGTTCGTCACTGAATAAAAGATCATCAACTCCGTGTTTCAGGGAAATGGCTCGTGCTTTGGAAATGGAACTTGCGAGAACAGGTCCATCAGACGGTGTCGCAACGTAAGCTAAATCGTTCGCTCGGTCCACAGCTTGGTACACGCGTGTCGTGTCACATTTCGGGGATATTTGGAGCCAGCCAACCACGATGGTAAGCAGCCATATCCACAGTGAACCCACACCCTGGCCGTTGGCATTTATAGACGTAGTAACATCGCCAGTGAAGGAGTCCACTACAGTGAATATGTAGGCAATGATCACCCATGATATCGAGGCAACGGCAGATATGGACCACGTATGAGTGAAGTCTAGCCATGTTATTAGCTCATTCCACCATTCGTCGTTTTCGGGGAGAACGACAAGGGATGAAAGCAGTGCGTTATCAGCTGTAATCTTCAATGGTGATTGTTGGAGGCTGCTGAGAATTCGAACAGCTTGACGCGCGTTTGGGTAGGTGTGGGATGAAAAGCGTTGGGCTATCCAACGACCGTTGAGCACTGTAAGTGCTAACGAGTAGGCCGCTAACGTGGGGGATCCAACCGTCAAAAGCATAGAGACAAGGTTCTCAAGCTTGTCGTTACTCCCAAAAGGCAACTGGGATACAAGTGCTAGCCAGGGCAATAACCAGGAACTGAACTGTTGCGAGAAAACAGTCCATGAAAATGGTTCAGATGCGCTGCCACACGCTTCTACGCAGAGTTTATAAGTAATCGCCGTCGCATTTCTGATGTCGGAAACTGGTCGTCCGCGATTATCAGTTCCCCCAATTTCTCCCCACACGTGGTTCTGGATGTCTTTCAAGCATTGTTCGAACTGAACGCCTATAGCTGCTGGCGTAAAAAGCAGGATGAGCAGCCAGAGCATATCTGGTGGCCAGCATTATAGGTGAGAGCTGTGCAGAGATACTGGGTCTGGCGCGGCATACTTACGTTTGGGGGGGAAGAAAGCGCGATGCCCATCAGCTAAAAAGTGGCGAATCATGTTGGAGGAGAGGGCGTGTTGGATGTTTTTGGGGTGTTTATATTCAAGCGCACACATAGCTTGGCAAGGGCGCTGAAGGATGAGGTGGCAACAGTGTGCAGTCGATCTTGAACATACAGTACACGTCTTGGCAAGAGCTAACGTAGGACCAGTTTGTGGGGGTGATATATGCGATAGAAGCTGTGTACGTGCCTTGGCGGGGTTATAACTCAATCCGAAAACAAGGACGAGAGGCTGAAAGTACTTAAA
>JABCKK010000042.1:1865-51048 GCA_018221785.1 Calocybe gangraenosa
CCTAATGACAATAAGCTCGAGGATGCCACCGAACGTCCCAAAAAGCGACAAAAAGTTTCAAGCGAAGAACCGCCGGATGTTGATGTAGTTTCGCTCGAAAACACTTCGGAACTACTGGCAGACCTTCCAGAGACCAGAATACTACCGGGTGCCCTCCCCTCTTTTCCCTTGCCCGTCCTTCCAGATGCTCCCTCCAAATCAACATTAGCACTGCAAGGGTTAGACAAGGCATTCGTGGATGCAGAACTCGTGGATCCGGCTACGACACTGCAAATATCAGAAGGCGAGCATGACGAGATCACAATGCTAAGTGAGAGGTCAAGAAAACGGCTGAAGGAACTCGGAATCACGGAGCTTTTCGCTGGTACGTGTCAAAATGTTCTCTGTACTTTTGTATCAGTTACATTTTGTTTCCTTGGGGTAGTTCAAACGCGACTCCTTCCATTCCTACTCCCGCCTAATCCGTTCCAAAGATCGTTATATCAGCCCTATGATCCTCCGCGTGATGTCTGTGTGTCAGCTCCTACTGGCAGTGGAAAGACACTTGCGTATGTTCTTCCAATCATTGAGGTAAAACGAGCTGCCTACGGAGAGAATCTGCTAATTTTCGGAGCTAGGTTCTATCATCCCGAATAGTTACTCGGCTTCGCGCATTAATTGTTCTTCCCACTCGGGACCTTGTCATTCAAGTCCGGGAAACCTTCGAAGCACTTGCCAAAGGACGGGGCCTCCATGTCTGGTTGCTGACTATATTTGCGCGTTTTTTTGTCTTACTTTGACTTAGATAGGTACTGCAACTGGCCAACAATCATTTTCTCATGAACAGACTCAACTAATTGCAGACAAATCGTCACAGTATGTCATCTTCATCTTTCTCCTCCTACATGCAAATGAGAACACGTCTGGTAACAGGTTGAAAGGAGGGTCCAGTAAGGTTGATATCCTAATCTGCACACCAGGCCGTTTGATGGATCACATACATGGAACTCCCAATTTCTCATTGCAACATCTGCGATTTCTTGTCAGTACATTGGCGGTACAAAGTTTTTTTTACATTCGTGACCCTTAATACCACAGGTCATTGACGAAGCTGATCGCTTACTCGCTCAATCATTCCAAGATTGGCTCAGTCAAGTTTTAGCGGCGACGCGACCACCTGAAACATCATCGCCAGAGCAAGGGCTAGAAACTCAAATGCCATCTTTACTTATCGCTGATGCTGTTGCACCCACACATCTCGACACCCTAGCTTACCATATAGCACCAACATTCGTCACGGAATCTGTAACATCTTCTTGTCAGAAACTACTCTTCTCGGCGACTCTAACCCGCGATCCCGGAAAAATAGCCGCCCTGGAATTAAGAAATCCGAAATATTTCGTGATCCAGGAGAGCAAAAGAGATGGTGTGCTCGACATTGTTATGGAGAAATTCTCTGTACCCTCCACATTAACAGTACGACCCGCCCATGATTGAATACCTTTAATACTCTGACCGTTCTTGATTAGGAACGCATGATCGTCTGCAAATCCTCACAAAAACCATTGATGTTCTTTCATCTTGTACAAGCGTACAAGGTTACTAATGCCCTGGTGTTTACGAAATCTGCTGAATCCACTACCCGGCTCGTGCGCTTGTTTGACTTTTTCCAGAAGAGCAGGGCGCAACATCAAATGGCTGGGGCAGTTCAACATCTGGTAGCTCGCGCATACTCCAGTGACCTCCCAGCCGGTGAACGCAAAGCCATCTTAGAAAAATTCAAAGCTCAAGAGATTCAGATGTATGCAATCTTTTGAACGTCTGGCAAGGACTAACTGACGAGAACGCTGACACTTGCAGTCTGGTGTGCTCTGATCTTATCTCCCGAGGAATCGACATTAGCCATGTTTCTCATGTCGTCAGCTACGACGTACCTGTTGATATGAGGAAGTATGTTCACCGTGTTGGACGAACGGCGCGTGCAGGACGAGCAGGGGATGCTTGGACATTGGTAGAAGAGCAAGAGGTTCGTCATCAGATTACTGCTTGCAGCTAAATCGTGCTCATAGCTCTATTAGGCGCGATATTTCAAGGGTATACTTCAAAAGGCCGATCATTTAGGCAGAGTCAAACGAGTCAGAGTGGGTGAAGACGAGTTTGCAGACCTGATGTCAGACTACGAGGTCTGTATTAGATCCATCGTAAGGACTATATCTAACACCAATTATATACAGACCGCATTAGACCAGTTGAAACAAGTCTACGTGAGGTAACGTAAAATGAAGCACCATCAATCAGGATTGGCTGCGTCAGCCATGAGAAACATACAACTCAAATGGCCTAATATATGTCTAAGAAAGATTAGCTGAGCAGTCCTTTGACATATTGCAACAAGTCTTTCCCCTGTACAGCCGAAAGAAATTAGTCACAAGACAAACATTGGACAAGCGTTGTACACGCACTCCACGACTTTTGACACCAGCAACCATAGCCTTGATGTTATCAACCTCCATAGGTTCATCGTTGTTATCTGCTGGATTGCCTCTCAATCTCTCGACGAAGTCGAGTCCTAGCCGTTGCCTCTGAGCCATGCCATATCGCAACACCACAGTGAGCACTGCGCGCCAGCCCTCCATCGCTGATCCTCCTCCGTTCTGTCTACTCGTCTGTGAAGCGACTGAATTAGATCTGACATGGATATTAGATGATGTACTGGTGTTCGGTGGAGAGGGCACCGGAAGGGTCGGAACAGTCGTAGAACGGACTACGTAAGGACAATACGACCTATGTTCTTTCAAGAGATCGAACTGTCGCTGTAGTGGCTGAGCTTTTTCAGGCGCAGCTTGTCCAGTAGAACTGGCAGGAATGTCAAGACGATCCGCTGCCATTCCTCCTACTGGAGGGGAATCACATAGTAGACTAGGTGATTTAGCCGAGGTAGTTGGCGGCCGGGGTGCAAATGCCCACAAACCAACACGACGCTGGCAAAGCGCACAATGGAGTAGAGTTGTATCATGCTTAGAACTGACACTTGATTGCATTCGAAACGTGAACTGGGAGCTTGGCACACGTGTAGGTGTCCCTGGCTGCGCAGGGGATGTGGGCCCAGGTGACATAGGCTGTATAGATGATGCTCGCGAGAGTGATGGTGTACGAGGTCCACGAGGTGTTGAAGGTACAAGGGAGTTAGCTCGCGATACAGATGTCAAACGATTGGGTTCAGACAAAGCAACAGGCGCAACACTCCAGCCGAAAAGTGACGTTAGTATTGCGGTACTGGTAAGATCAGAAGACGATTGAAGAGTTGACGTAAAGACGTCGTTGTCCTGTTGGTCAGATACATCGGGATCGGTATCAGCTTGTAATGGTGACACAAATGAGTTCAGAGTAGATTGCAACGAGCTGAGCTGAACGGATGTCTATCGAATGATTAATTTCTATTCGAAACATTAGTTAGTGAACATACTAGGGGATGCTTGATTTCAATGTTGTGCATCAAAGGCTCCAGCTTTATTGCATTCATTTTGACCTCGTTGACCATAATCACTGGTGACTGGAGAGGTATATGATATATGGTAGCTGGAAAGTTATAAGGTTATTTCATAAGACTATGAGCAGGGAAAGAACACTTGCGATCGCATTGCCTTGTTTTCCACGGACAACCGTCCTTATGCATGCCAACAAGTGATGTCTGTTGCTTCTCAAGTAGTGCGCTTGCTACAGAAAGATATATTCAGCACCGAACATTCATCTGATATCATTGACCATTACCTGCATCCCTATTCATGCCATCCCGACCTGAAACCACCCATGAATTCTTACACAACCCACATACAAGTCGATCCTTCCCGTCATTAATCCATCCGCATTTTGAGGCTGCCACAGCATCAATTGATGAGGGTTTATTTGCATAGGTAGCGAGCTTGAATGTAGAAAGACGCAGGAGGAAGGCCGGAAGAGAAGACGGTCGGTAATCAGCCGTGGGTGAAAGAGAGGGCGCCGAAGAACTTGAAAACTTAGGCAATGCTTTTCGAGTACGCGCCGCCGCCCGCGCCAGAATGGCTGTAAGATGAGGTGTTCCCTTGGGCGTTATAGGGCTATCCCCTTGTGCTGGCGCGCTATCAAGGACCTCGTTCAGAGAACTAAGCAGATGAAGTGCTTTGACTAACGCTAAAGATGGTTCCTTTGTTTTGATGCCGTATTTCGCAAGTGTTGAGTAAAGAGAGCGTATAGTATGTAACCTTTTTGGTGGTGGAGGACGTTGTGTTTCATTGGGGCCAACTGCATTGTCTAGGGTTTGAAAAGCGTCGTCTAGTTTGCGCTACATGGGTTGAGAACACGTCGACATAGTCAAGTTAATCACGTACTTTTGTCTTGCGCAGTGTTGATACAGAATCCGATACAGTTTCAGAATCTGAAAGTATATTGGGAGTCGCCGCCACTGTCGTTGTTGCTGGTGAAGTCATGGCCATTGATCATGATACGCGTAGTCACGGGTGTACAGTATGGTTATATTTGACTAGGCTGATATCAAGCGCTGGATTTAGCGCTCAATCGTTGTCTTCCCCTTTCCTGACCTCGATCAGGCTACTTGTCTGCGAGACGATGAAGCACCTTGCTGTCTGTTTCCGCATAGCCAAAATTGAGTTCATGATCACGAATCAACGAACGCTAGGTTTGTACAAGATCTACTCATGCGTTACAGATCACTTCCTATCGAGACCAATACTAAAGGCGCTTAATTCAACGTTGAGGCCGTGTTTTTGTCAATCGCTGTGAACACCGAATCTACTAGCTTGTGCTTTATCACTTCCACGTCATATTAGGCATGTCGCCCATAAAAGTCTATCTGTGTTTTTCTTCGAGCCCTGATCTACTAATTGTTCCCCGTTTCCTCTTGAGTTTGGTACTGTTGCTCCCGTCTCTGTTTAGTTGGGGAGTCACCAGTCAGTCATTCCATCTTTTCGCACAGATCACCTATTGCCACCTATCACGGCATGTTATTCTCGCCTCGTAGCTGTCGTGATCATCTGTACAATTTGTTTCACAGCGGTTGCTGAATGTGCGAGAAAGCCAACCATTTACATAGTGGTTTTGATCGGCATGGTCGGCTGTTCTCGCAGTGACATGATATTGATAGCTCTCATTCAACCTCTCTTTCGTGGTGCCTTTGAGCTCTGGTATTGATGTAGCGAACTACTTAGTGGATGGTAACTTTGTGGAAGGTAAAATCTCAAAGACTTGTCCAAATACATCACTGAGAGTTGTGGCGCACACCTGATCCAGTTAGCAGACTCTTCACATCATAAGTTGCATGTCATGTTGTATGGAGCCAGGATCGCAATATGCCATGGACCAACATCATCGTCTACCAACCTTCAAGGCTTTCTCGCACAGGCTACCCAGGCCCGGCTCGGAACGCAAGAGTCGAGCTGCACAAACGAACTAATCATCTGCGAGGGTGTATAAGGAATAATAGGGTGGGTAAGTGAGCGAGGGCCCTGAGGAGTGTGCAGCTACGTGAGTTCGCCCGATGCGGAGTTCTCTAATGACGAATGGTGGACCCTATGTTGTCACAGCTGACGGCTTTTAGTAGTTTCCATTTCCGACTAAACAATCTACAGGGTAGAATTCCCTCTGGTTATTCTGATGCTCTCTCGAATTGTAGTTGCTGTGGAGGTCAGATGTCCAGTCTAAGTGGCTTGGCATGTGGAGTTAGGTCAAATTTGATATCCGTGTGCGCTCCATTCGCTCATGGGGCCAAAAATGAAATCCTGGGCCCCCATAATCAAGTGCCGAAGGCTGTGTGTAGACAGCTGATAAGGATGGCGATCATGATAGCGTACTTATTGATTGACTATTATATGTAAATAGCTTAATGTTGTCCAAATTTGTCCAAGACTTCTACTGTGGTATGCGAAAGTTCAAAGGTATATGTATATAGAACTACGAAAGGAAGATGTATTTTACTCTAGAAAAAATTGCTGTCGTTTGGCTGAGTTCACGGACTTCATGGGGACGTGTCGTGTTTGCGTGAGAACATGAGCTATCTATCTTATGAAACCAGGCACATAACCAACATCAAAGAGAGAAGAAACGTGTATAACCGTGGACGAGCTCAGGGCGAGAAATCGGGAGAACAGCAAAAGAATTAGAAAAAGGGACCCATTCATTAGCTGCGAAGCTTGACTTCGAACAGAACTGTGATTTATGCCATATGCTGGTTTCCAGCGCCGTATTTCTTGTATGCCGGATCGTCATGTGGAGTATCGGGATGTAGCTGAAGTTTGCCTTCCCATAAGGCAGCAGACGACTTCGAGGGGTCCGAACCAGCAGGATCGGATAACGATCCCCAGTGGGTGGTATTTTGGCCCGTTGCGATTGTACCAACAATGAGAGTGGGGACCATAGTCATCAACGAAGAGCTATAAAAACTCATTAGCAACATTGTAATAACGCGCGGCATAGCCGCAAACAGAAGGGAGCAGAATCTTACACAGGCAGGGACGACTGGTGTTCACGAGGGCTACGCCCCAAGCGGCTCTTGCCGACGAAAGACGATGATCGAACGCGACCGCCACGTATGTTGGCAAACGTTCCAAGGTTATCACGAACCAAGGCCACCGCACCACTCCAGGCCTCCGCCTCGTGACTCGAAGTAGGCAATGTATCAGATCTGCCGAGAAGACCAAGTTTGTTGAAAAGCTTGTCAAAGGGACCATTCGGTAAAAGGCGAATGAGTGCACCGAGGGGAATTGATACAATGCCTAACGCGAGGGAGATACCCCACTCTCGGCCACCGATTGGCGTCACCTGGAAAGCGTCCTTTGTGACAAAAACGATAAGTATTTGGATTCCAATTTCTATGATATAATATTAATAGGTGCAATGGTTAAAAAATAAAAGGAGCGGAGGGAACTCACCAATCAAGGTGATCGCGATGAAGTATCTATTTTTCAATATGCCCTCAAATATGTTGAGTTTCTTGTCGAGCCGTCTACAGTTGACCGAATTAAATATCTGCGCGAACACAAATGCGTTAAACACTAGTGTCTGCACAATACGGTTCGTATGTTTATCCGTTGCGCGGTCACCAACGAGTGTTAGCCCCAAAATCTTGAGCCCCAAGAAGTGGAAGACGAGAATTATAGTGATTTGGTAGATAGACTGGATGAGGATCTGTTTATACATGTCAGTGGTGAAAAGAGGAGCAGTCTTCTTGTCGGGCTTTCTATCGAGTAAGGATTCGCTGGCAGGGTCGGTCGCGAGTGCCAGAGCGGCAAAGGTGTCCATTATAATATTGATCCAAAGTAATTGTACGGCAGAAAGAACGGATTCCTCCTGGTCGCTTGCTACTGCGGAGACGAATGTGATGACAACGGCCGTGATGTTCGTGGATATCTGGAACTGCAAAAACTTACGGACGGCGTCGTTGACGCATCGTCCCCACATAATAGCTTTGACAATAGAAGAAAAGTTGTCGTCCATGAGGATGATGTCTGAGGCTTCTTTGGCAACTTCGGTTCCTGCGATACCCATCGAGAAACCAACGTTGGCAGTTTTGAGTGCAGGTCCGTCGTTGGTTCCATCACCAGTAACACCTACAATCTCTCCAATACTTTTTAGCGTCTCAACGAGGACCTTCTTGTCCTCAGGTGAAGAACGGGCAAGGACCTGTAGGCGGGGGACGATCTCAACACGTTCCGGTTGGGTGAGTTTACGAAACACGGGGCCCTCCATGATGATACCTCCAGGTGTGAAGATCCCACACTGTGTTGCGATGGACCGCGCCGTGAGGACATTGTCACCAGTACACATCTTGACGGTAACACCTGCCCGATGGCACTTGGACACTGCATCCCGTACACCATCGCGAAGGGGGTCCTCAATACCAGTGATGCCGATAAGTATAAGTTCATTGGCCAACTCCTCGAATGGTACCTCATTCTCTTCATCGTGGCTCATTCCAGGAGGAGGCCAGGCATCGAATTCCTTATAACAGAGCGCGATCGTCCGCAGAGTCTGATTGGCGTAAAAGATGATGGTTCGGCTAATATTCTCCTCTTCCAGAGAACCGATTTCTCTCGTCTCCACTTCATCGCCGTCGCCGCCCTTCTCGTTCAGGGGCTTGACAACGACATGCCTTTTACATTTCTTCGACAAGATTTCCGAGGCACCTTTAAGATAAAGTCTATATCGTCCAGTCTGAGGAATCTTGACGACGACACCCATAGCTTTGCGCTCGCTCGAAAATGGAATCATCTGTATGACCTGAGCGGCATCCCTGGTTTCCCTGAAGCTTTTCCAGCCTAATTCTTTCGCAAACTGTAATAAAGCGGTCTCAGTCTTGCTACCAACAAATATTATGTCTCCAGTCTCGGGGTCCTTGTCCTCAAACGCAGTCGAGTTCACCGCGATCGCTTCGTTGAAAAGTTCGCGGAGTTTCACAGGCAGTACTGTATTAAGTTGCCCCTGATCAAGCGAGAAATCATCACGAATCTTTCTTGGTCCGCCTGTACCAGGGTGAGGCCTGTCGCTGTCTTCGTCGTCTTTGCCGTCAGCATTATGCCGTGCATCGTTCTCTTCGAGCTGCCGAACAAATTTCGCATGAACCCCGACAGAGCCAGCGACAACAGTCATAACATTCTGGGTCAAGGTTCCCGTCTTGTCTGTACAAACAACTGATGCGTTTGCCATAGTCTCGCAAGAGCCAAGGACGCGAACAAGTAGTTTCTCGTATGTCATACGTTTGGTTGCAAATGCGAGCGCAAGGGTAACAGCCAAAGGTAGACCTTTGTGGCGCACATGATTCTTTTAGTTCGGGTCCGAATAAGAAAACAAAAACCCTGACCTTCAGGCACCGCAACAACAATCAATGTCACGCTAATGATCAAAATATTGACAAACGCAATTCCTTTTTCGTTTGCAGTCCTTGGGGGATCGCCCTTGCCCAGTTGAACGAAGAAGCGAATCAAGAGAGCGGTGAAGAGAATGAGACCTGCCAAGGAACCTATTTTCGCAATAAGTTCTGCGAGGTCATTTAGTTTGAGCTGTAATGGGGTGTCTTCAGCGTCACCACGGAGTGCTGTTCATCAGGATTATCAGGATGTCAGTGTATGAGGTAAGAATGATACGAACCCATCATGATGCGGCCATTGAAAGACTTTGTACCGACGGCTACCACGACATAGCGTCCGACACCTTCAAGTACTTTGCTACCGGAGACGACAAAACAATCCGTATGCGGGGCTTCCTTTCCATCTAAATGCGAAGGGCGTCAACATAATGAATTTGCTATTAGAAGAGGCGTACCCTCGCTGCGCTTCTTAAGGTCAATGCATTCCTCGAAAGGCAACTTGCGAATCGCATCAGACTCGCCCGTCGCACCACTTTCGTCACAACGAACATTGTGGCCAGATAGAAAGATACCATCACAAGGTACAATCTCGCCAGGTTCTAAAAGGGCAATGTCTCCGACTACGACTTCCTGTATAAACGGGAAGGGCTCAGCTTCAGTCTGCATATGCAGGCAAAGAACCAACCTTAATGTCGATGACACATTCCACGTTATCACGGATAACTTTGACGCCACGTTCGTCTTTTTTGTCATTAAGTTCCTTGAATTGTCGTTCCTTTTGCCAATCATTGAGCGAGCCAACAACAACCTAAAACGGTATTATTAATATCCCAAACTTGGTGATACAGATTTTATACTTACCACGATAATTACGGCAACCATGATGGCAACACCTTCGACCCAATCAAGGGGCGGTTCGCCTTCTGGTCGTGGAGTCCCAAAGTCTTGAAATAGACCAAGTGCAAGCGATATAACAGCGGCAATAGAAAGAAGAACAAGAACTTTGTCTTTGAGGGCCATCCACATAAGCTGAAGAAGCGTTTTGGACGGCCGAGTAGGGAGGATGTTTGGACCATAAACACGCCGACGTTCATCTACTGACGCGGCGATCACTTCTGGATTTGATTCGGGTACGGATCGGTCTTCTGGTTCTTTTTCGTTCAAACCTCCAGCGGGTGCCGTAGACTGTGAGTTGTGTCGCTGCGATTGGCCTTTACCCGCGCCCTTGCCTTTCTTCTCTGCTATAGCCTGATCTTTCTTGTCTTGTTCGTTAGCTGCATGATGTGCAACAGCACCCCGATTTTGTGAAAGCGCGATCTTTGAAAGACCCGCATCTGCGTCCGTGCCAAGTCCATTCAAGATACCCTGGGTACCGCCAAAGCGTGCAAGTGAGTCGAGAGACTTGGGGTCAAGCATATGCGCAAGTTCATAAGGTCGGAAAGAGAAGGGATGGGGATTTATGCCTCGATCTTGCTCTAGTTCACGTTGATGTGCGGTCTGTTCAGGGGCGTCATTTTTGGATTTCTTGCGCTTCTTGTCTTTTTTATTACTGGCAGGCGTCTCGCTAACAACGGTAGTAGTCCCAGAATCTAGAGTACGACGATGGTCAAGATCTGAATGATCATGAGAGGGGCTAGGAGGGTCGGGAACAGTCGATACGGATGTTGAGGTGGCATTACTTGGCTGACGAGCGTGTCCCTTTCCTTCTGGCTTGTTATCACGCAAAGCAGTAGAGGTTATGAATTGAACCGAAGAGCGGTTGGAAAGGGTTGGAGAAGGCGGAGGGATGTTTATGGAGGATGCGTCATCGCTAGACTCGGGCGCGCTAGGGCTGTAGGGAGAGAGCAGAGCAGAGTCGGTTTGTATTCTTGGGTGATTGGAGACATTTGTTGCACTGTCCTCAATAATTATTGAGGGTATCTCGTCTGTGGGCATAGTAAGGCTTCAACCAAGGAGCCGTGAGGAAACCAGGTGGGGGGCGTTTGCGGTTCGTTATAAGCGATACCCGTGAGAAAATGCACAGCCTTCCTAGCTATGTACTGTGCTTGGCATGGTCATACTATATATGTACATAGCTCGTTCAATGTCCACCACAAATATCTTCGCTCAATCGCAGTCCAGTCCAGTCCAGGAAAAAGAGTCGTTTCTTTTGTTTTCTACTTCCTACTTGTTGTGGAGCCTGCTGGCCATCGTTGCACAGCGGAATTCAAAAGCGGTGCATGACTCGAGCAGTCAGGGGTTCACCCGTTGGTGTAGGCTTGGTTCATCTAACATGTAAACGACTCGGTCTCAACTCTTATAAGGCTTGCTTGACATTCATTGTACACCGCTACTATAGCGATGTACGAAGACGAAAATCCAAAGTAAGCTCTTTTGTCCCATCACACATTCAACTATGTGACCAAACATCGTTTCTTGGGGAAAGTGTTGCCTATTATCACGGCTAGTAACAAAAGCTTTCCAAGACCTGTAGCTTGGTGCCGAGCAAATGTGCCATCGTCTGACCTTGGCCAAGCTTACTTCGCACAGCTATTGGTCCATTAATGAAGAACAGACCAAGAGCCTCAAGACGCTTTTGTGAGGAGATGACTTATGCCTTGGTTTTCGTCTTGTTCATTATTTTATGCAAACAAATGGATATTGTCACGGATTTACATTGCTCAAGACACTTTATCGCTTGAAAACCACTGACTGGAAATGTTATGGGAACACTGCTCTCTATCTAACAAACCGTTCTATCGTGATTGTAGCTACATGAAGCATAGCTATAGTCACAACGCCTAGACGATAGCGCTAATCACTGCGGGATTGCCATCCAGCACTGTTTTGCACTGGCAGATGGCGTCGTGATTAAGCGTATTTGTTAGTCATGTGACATGCTGGTGCTTACAAATCGCATGGCCTACTTGGCATGTCACCCGATGCCATCAATTGTACGTACGCAACTATCAACGGCACTTCAAATATCCTCAATAGTTCTTGGATTTCGATTGCATTAAGTACTGCAAGTCACTGCTCGTTGTCTCTCATCATGTACAAGTGGTTTTTGGATCTTGGCTCCCCGGCTCGACCGGCTCAACCGACCCAACCGAACACTGCACCGCCTCCGGTTCCTTTGTAAAGATTTTACCAACGATAGCGGGATTGCATCGGAACATTTATCCAGCAGATATACATAGTTGCGTTTTGACTGGTACAGGGTGTGCTTTGTGCTTGGCTCAACCAACGGACACCGCTTTTCAGGTACAGGAAATTTCAAACACGGCTCACAGCATAAAAGGTCGCATATTTGCAAAAATCCTTCTTATAGGCTCATCCTTTGCTATACGCAGCGGATAAGTTCATCATCGAGTCATCTGGGAAGAAGACGGACTATTTATTGCCGATGGATGGGAGATACCGAACTCTTTCCGCTTCAATTAGCGCCCAAATTGATTTACCAAATAACGAACACAAGTTCGAAACATCCTCTTACACCTAATTGAGTTTACGCTCAATCATTACAACTTAGCCTACACAGCCAAAGCTGTATGAGGGACTTCTCAGTTACTGCCACCATTCGGATCCGATCATCTATACAATTGTCAGAAGCCCATTAGGTTCGACCTCCAGCGAGAGTTTTGGGGAGCTCGAGTAAACACAAAGCAGGCAGTTCGGCACCTGCATGGTACCACTGCGATTGTACTGACTATGCATCACTGGTTCCTAGCGTACACTAGTATCTCCCATAAAGATCGGATCGAGTCACGAAACTCGTTGGCGCGAATGCAAGCTGATGCCAACTCAACAACGTCTATAATTTGCCTCTGAGCCAGGTAATGCACAGCAGTTTTGTCATCTCTATCCGTAACTGGTTCAATCAAGGGATGGCACTTAGTTGTACGTTACGCCACGTTCCTAAGAACCCCAGCTGTGCTTATCATAACGTGTTGCAACCGAATTAGCCCTGTATCTACGTTCTCTGGTTGGCTGCAAGTTTGTCGGGCGGTGAATTTTCTATGAGCGAGCAAGAAACCTTAACTAGAAATCCTGGATGTCTATTGAGCTACTTCTTATGTTTCCATTTAATCCCTGAGACGTCCCACCTCCGCCTTAGGCCACCCATATCAGCCCAATTTGCCATAATTTTATGCATGAGCTACAGTCACTCATCATGTAGCATCTTTTCTTATCATGTCAGAACGTAACTATAAATGCTCCTTGCTGTAGATAATATATTTAGGAACACCGAGGCCATGGAGCAAGGGGTTTTCGAAGCGTAAATTGAGTCATCTACGACACGACAGGCAATATTCTAATCAAATCTGTGTAGCAGCACGAATATCTTACAAAGGTAGGTCATCCGCAGCGCTTGTCATTATTATTCACCCGTCTTGCCGTATGAACCAGTGTAGACCATTCCTATCAGTGCATGTACGAGCTCCACGACAAATACCAGAGAAAACATGAACCACAAAACTGATGTTCTATCTGATCATCATGCTTGAATGCGACAGCGCCAAAGCATAGTGAGTGGGCAACCAGTATCCTAGATTCTAGTTCCTCATCCTTACTGTCGCCTTATGCGGCTGAGCGGCCTTCGTCTAGCGGTTCTTTTACCCACCAGTGGTGTATGTGTTCCTTTAGGAAGAAGTGTGATAGATACATCCATGACAGAGCCGTCTTGAGCGCGTACGTCACTGCGGCCCTGTAAGACGTACACCTCATTTTAAGCTATATACTGTTTCCATCTGTCTTCTGTCCAGATCTTAACTCACAGCAGCCACTTGTCGATATCGGCCGACAAATATTTTTCCCACTTTGACATCCCCACAGCAATGCTACGCTATCAACCGCTGATATCTGATATTTAGTTTCTGGCATTCTAATTTCTCCATTCATCAGGAGGTCGGCCTTCCCACCGAGAGTCAGTTGTGTACCTCGTGCAAGTCCATGGTCTCTCAGGATCTGCACAGCAGCTACAATCCTGCTTCTCGTCGTTCTTGAATTTTTGTTTCCATCATGGTACTTTTTTACGGAACTGCCCGATGCTGCATATCTATCTATTCAGCAATCTCCGCGTGCTAGGTTTTCCGCCTTTGTTCTCCTTGTATATCCATCTGCGGCGTCCCCGCTCCCCGTTTAGTTCTCATTCTAGGCCTTTCCTTCCTTTTTTTTTAAACAATCACAAGAGCCCAACTGCCTTTGGCTTCGAGTAACCAACCTCCGACGTACATGGTTCAGCGGTAGCGCCCATTACCCACGTTGTTACCGTGGTTTGATGTTTCCAACCGGGATACAAGCATTTTGACCAGTTGTACAACATGCCGCCCACCACAAACTGGTCAAAGGGGAATCCGGCCCCGCTGTCACGCCCGCCTAATCTCGCCAAGGTGATCGGAGGTGCTGTACGCACGTATTGATTGTCCTTTTGACACTCTCTGCCGGTGAACGTGAAATATATGCAAAGGTCAAGCCGGCCTCAAGTGGGAAACGTTCTTGTAGGAACCAGTTCAGCCTTGGTATTTTTTTCTTTTCACAACGCCGGCGATGGTGTTGGTCCGTGTCATTGTGCACCGCATTCCGCATGTATACATGTCTGGGTTGTAGATCTTTATAAGCAGAGAGGTGAAAAGAGATGTAGACCGCAGCACGTATAATCACATGGGACCAAGAAAAGTCTGTGTACGGAATGTATCGACGCGTTCTCATACCCCGTACGAGGGCTGCGACCCATCGGTCCAGAGATTACACCGTTTGATCAGGGTGAGCAAATCCGGGCTGTGATAGGTCTATTTATGCGGACAGGTGGTGCATGTATTGGACGGGTGGTATTGTATTGCAAGAACTGAAACCTAGAACAAAGAGTCAAAACTGATGTGGTAGTGTGAATTTAGATTTACGTCGTCCATTCGTTCGTTCGCAAATAGTGCTTAGTCCCTCAGTGACTGGGGGAAATAGCCAATGGAGGAGTTGGGTGTAACCGGGATAAAAATCGGATACAGAGGGGTGTGGCAGGGAGCGGTTCAAATAGGTGAGTGACAGTGGCTGGCTACATTATTTGGTAGTACTGAAGAGAGTGGCGAAGATATATAATAGGGTACATAAAGCGTGGCAGTAATTGGACTCAGACAGGTCTCAGATACGAGTGTGTTAGCTACATACAGTAAGTGTCGCGAGATGCGTCATAAATGCATAAAACCTTAAAGGCCTTAAACTTTAAATTTAAACCTTAAAACATTGGTGTTGGCGCAAATTGTTACCCTTTTTGGTGTTTGTAGGATGTCCACGTACCTTGCAACAATGTCGACAGCAGAAGCAAGCCTTTTGACATAGAAAAATAGGATAATCAAACCTCCAGTATTGGTATGCGTGTTCACATAAATATAGGTTTCTAACAGTAAGGGGCGTACACCAACCCACAAATTGACAATGATAAGAATTCCAGATGCTAGTGGTCGGTACTACCCCCACCTCACATGTATATTTATATATAGATGTATAAAAAGAAAGGTGTAAAGGTAAGAGAAGGGAATACATATGAAACAAGAAAAAAAAAAAAGAACAAAGCAGAAAGCAGAAAAACGTCCCGTGTATCAGTATCAAGTATAACAACCGCCCTAAAGGAAAGCGAGTAAATGGAAAAAAAAAAGGGAAAACGTTTAAGCCTGAGGCACAGGTGCGACGGGTACACCATTCGGATGCATGAGTGTTCCATTCGCCTGAGGAGCTGGATCATCCGGTTTAACCTGCAGCGCCTCCTCCTTTTGTTGCTTCTGCCCTTCTCCCACCGTTCCTCCCGTCGTCGCTGCCGCCGCCTCCCCATCATCCGCCGCCTCCACCTTAATCTTCGCCATCTCCTTTATAAAACTCGACCCCCAAAACGCCGCCGAATACTTGTTAACATACTTAAACAACTTCCTATGATTCTCCGCCCTCGTCGCCGTATCCATCGTCACCGCCTCATGTATCGCATCCGCCACCTGCTGCGAATCCCACGGATTGACAACCAACGACCCATTCAAACTCTGCGCCGCCCCTGCAAACTCTGACAATATCATCACCCCTTGTTTTTGTTGTTGACACGCGATGTATTCGTACGAGACGAGGTTCATCCCGTCGCGCGTGCTCGAGACGAGGCAGACGTCGCTGACGGCGTAGAGCGCGCAGAGCTCGTCAAAGGGGAGGCTCTTGTGCATGAAATGAATAGGCATGAATTCGACGGTGCCGAATCGGCCGTTGATGCGGCCGACGAGTTCGTTCACCGTCGAGCGGAGGTTTTGGTATTCCTCGACGTCTTGGCGGGAGGGGACGGCGAGTTGGACGAGGACGACTTTGCCTATCCATTCTGGGTGCTGGGTGAGGAAGAGTTCGAGTGCGTGTAATTTTTGGGGGACGCCCTTTATGTAGTCGAGGCGGTCGACGCCGACGATGACTTTGACGGCGTTGAAGCGTTGTTGTAGGGATTTGATGCGATCTTGGACGGGTTGGCGGGAGAGGTTGTTGGTGAAGGAGGTGGGTTCTATTCCGATGGGGAAGGTACCTACGTGGACCATTCTTTGTTGGAATTCTACACCGTTGGGCATGGTGGGGAGACCGAGGATTCGAGTACAAGAAGATAAAAAGTGGCGAGCATAGTCGTAGGTGTGAAATCCAATCAAGTCACAGTACAACACGCCCAGTAGTATTTCTCTTCGAACGGGTAATATCCTAATAAAATCAATATTATTAGCAGTGACAAAGGGTGTGTGCCGTTGGTTAGTCACCTATAAATTTCGCTACTCGGGAACGGGGTATGCAAAAAGTAACCAATCTTGATGCCCTCGATCGCTTGCCCCGATCTCTTCTTCACCGACGACGACTGGAACCGATCGAGCTCCTCATCGTCCCCCTCAACGACCCCATCCACAAGCAGCCTCAAATACTTGGGCAACAGCATCAAATGATAATCCTGCACCCAAACCATCGACCCAGGCCTACACTGCTCAAACACCACCTCTGCAAACTTCGTATTCGCCTGCCTATAAGCCAACCAATTCTCTTCGTCAAAATTCATCTCCCCGGGGTGGTAGTGAAACAAGGGCCACAGGATGGAGTTCGAGAAGCCGTTGTAGTGCCGGTCGGCGACGTCGTCGTCGAGGTAGACGGCTTGGCATGAGTATTCCTCTTTGAGCCGTTTGTCGACGTGGGGGCGGTCTTTTGGGGGGATAAAGAAGCCGGGCCAGCCGATCCAGGTAAAGTCGAGGGATTTTTTGAAACCGGACAGGGCAGAGACGAGACCGCCAGAGGACATTTTGAAGTGGTACTCGCCATTGTCGTCCTTGTTGATCGTTATCGGGAGTCGATTGGATACGACGACGAGGTGGCCGCTGCCGCTGTTACCGTTGCTGTTGTTGCCAGGTTTCATTGGGCTAGCTGTGTCTTTGAGCGAGCTCGTCATTGTTGAAATCTAAAAGATAATTAATAAAGGAGAAAAAGTTTTTTTTTTCTTCTATAGCCTCCTATTATCAGATGAAGAAATGAAACGTCACACTTGTTCGGCGGTGTTTTTTTTTAATCACAAGAAACGAAGATAAATAATAAAGATAAAGACATCATCATAGAAGAGGTCATAGTCCACGCAACACCACCCTGCTGCTGCCGGAGCGGCCTCTGCAGCTGGTGCAGAGGAAGCAGCAGGAGCGGCCGCTACTGCAAACGCGTCCGGGTTGGCCAAGTATTCCTTAATCTAGTAAGATAATCATTAGAGTTGGTAGTTTTGTTCAATAAGAAAAATAAACCTTTTCTACGCCCTCGAAACTATACTCTGTCGCCAAACCAATGGACAACAAGTTCTTGTACGCGTTGACCAAGGAATGAACGACGGAAACGATAGTCGGGTAACCTAGCGCCAACGAGATGGCAGCGATCGTTTTGATACCAGACAAGAACCTGTCAATGAGGTCTTGTTCGTCGATATCAAGAACGGAGGGGGCGAAAGTGTTGCCGTTGTCGTAAATCTGAACGACGGTCATTCCATACGTGAACGGCGAGATGTTGAGCATGTTAAGCAAGGTCGCTTCGGAAGGACCGACACGGGTGCCAGCGGAAACGACTTTAACATCGGACACGATCTCGATCGTTCCTCTCGCGATCTTGGTCGGGATACCCAAAGCCTGGAAGAAACTGGTCTTTCCCGGTTCCATTCCCGTGTTGGCTGCGGGTACGATGACGTCCAAGGGAGCGTAAGCACCCGCACGAGCAGGGGCTTTCACTTTGTTGGCGAGGATGATTTCACGTACGGATTTGAGGTCTTGGGAGGTGAACACGAAGCCGATGTTGCCTTTGATGTGGGGGAGGAGACGTTCGAATTGGGGGGATTCGGCAAGGACGGTGCGGAGGGCGCGGCGGACCATGGTGTTTTTGCCCATGAGGACGACGCCTTTGCCGCGGAGGGAGACACGGATTTGATGCATCTGGTTTGAGCCGACGTTGTCGACATTGACGAGGAATATGGAAGCTGTTAGAGAAGTGTGAGCATTGTTTTAGTGTGTTGAATGAAGACTGACGGTATTGGTTCAAAAGCTCCTTGAGCTTGACAAAGTATTGTTCTTTTTCAGTACGACTTGCACCCATTTTTGAATAACTGCAAAAACTTGTTTAGTTGAAGTTTGAAAAAAACATTGGAAATGGGACGAACATTGATGATGTTTAAGAGCCTCCCGATTGACCTCTGAATGACGGTTGGTTTTGATTCATTGAAAGGTAAAGACGACTTGCCTGTGTATGTGCCAATGGATGTTTAAAGGCGTTGTTCTAGATGGAAAGGTGTTTGTTGTGTGGATGGATGGGATGATTGAAAAATAGAGTTTAAACTCCGATTACGGCAATATGCGAAATTATTTAGTGTTGAAGACGAGTTAAGAGGACTGGCCAATGGAATGTGGCGATGGTGCCGTTCTACTGTTCGTCGAGCTATTTCGTTCCATAAATCATTTTATTCAACGACGACAACGACGACGACTGACTACACTCATCTCTTGTCTTTCTATGGCTCTCTCTCTGTCAAAAATAACTATACAGTCCCACAGCCCTTTCTCACATCAATTCCAAAAAATGGATCTACTTATTGGCACAACTTACTCTCACTAGCAGCTGACAAGTCTAGCGTGCACGGTCATCACAGCTGGAACGACACCGATTTGTATTGGATACTACGTGCTTTGCTTGAGAACATCGCACACGGAACTCTAGGTCCAAGTATGTCCGTCTCTTCTTAACCCACCTACTCAACACATTCAAACAATCTCATAGACGACCCCCGGCTCAACCACCTCCTCTCTCAAGCCACATCTCTAATCCACCAACAAACACCCACCCAAATCCAACTCGTCTACCTCCAAACCCTCCTCTCCCTCAAAACACAATCCCAAGCCATCCGTATCGTCGAGGCCATCCATCATTCGCACTCCGTCTCTCCACCCACAACCCCAACCCCGACCCGTTTTTTCACGACCCGCTTCTTCCTCCGGCTGATGCGCACACTCGTCCGATACCAGCATCTGGATTTGACGGAACGCGTGCTGGCGCTCGTACCCGCTGAGCCCGTAGGCGCGGCGCAGGATTTTAGGAGGAAGCTCGTGATGAGTCTTGCGCGTGCTGGGGCGCATGTGGCTGCGAAGAGGGTTTTTGACGGTGGTGGGCGTTCTTTGACGGGATCGTCTTCTTTACCTTTAGCTTCGCCTCTATCTTCATCTTCATCTCCACCTTTATCATCATCATCATCAACAACAACACGAACATCAACACTATCACCAGCAGAAACGACACCCCACCCCCGAAGAAAACCAAAACCAACCCTCACAGCTCGAGACCGCATGACCAAATCCCTCCACTTCAAAACTCTCCACCCTCCCCTTGACCGCCCCTACGCCCTCTCCATCCTCCCCCACCTCTCCCGACGCCCCACGGACCCGGCAACGATACGATACGCTGCCCTCCTCCTCGTGCGCGCTCGGAGGACGTACGCTGCGAGGAAGTTGCTGGAGAGGTCGAGGGAGGTGGTGAGTGGGAAGGTGAGGACGGAGATTGGGAATATGATTTTGGGGGGGTATTTGGATTTGGATTTGGGGGCGGGGAACGGGAACGGGAAGGAAAAAGAACGACTAGAACAAGGGAGGACCCCAAGACCCGGTAGGAGTCGACTAAAGAACGGGAGGCTCGTGAGGCACGTCGTGAGGGTGAAGGAGACGTTGGAGAAGGATTGGGAGAGGTACGGGTTCGTACCGGATCGAGTGACGACGAACGTCGTCGTGAAGGCTGTTTTGAGGTGGAGAGCGGTTGGGGCGGGGAGGGTGAGGGAGATGTTTGATTATATGGTGAGGTGTGGGTATCCCGTGTCTGAGAGGTGGCGTTTGGGAGGGGCGGATGAGGCTGTTAAAGGCGTCCCGTTTGGGACTCCGTCTCCTTCCCCGTCGTCTCTATCGACATTCTCATCAATGCTCCCCGCACTACAACACCAACACCAGCACCAACCCAGCCTTTCGTTCTCACGCCACGTAAGACCGCTGTACAAGATGTTCGCCAAGGCGTTTTACGTGCGGGGCGACGTGTGGGCTGCGAGAAGGGTTCTGGGGGTTTTGAAGGAGGAGGAGGTGTTGGCTGTGAGGAGGAGGGAGGAGAGGAATAGGGCGAGGAGGGAGGGGAGAAAATCCAGAAGGAGACGTGCACACATTATAGTATACACATGGTCCGTTGCACAAGCGTAGGAACGCTGGACCTTGAGAGGGAACAGGAATGCGAAACGCCACGTTACGAGTCATGTTCTAGATTGGCGGTCCGCACGAGGACTGGGGAGGCGTTGAAATTAGGTTATGGTGTGAGGTCTATCGGCTGGTAGCAGCCCAGAAATAAAAGTCAAGATGTGCAATGTTCTGAACACACTGGAATTCGCCAAAAAAAAAAAAAAGAACTTCGACTATATCACATCGCAACCGTTCGGATGTAAGTTACTAAATCCTAGACAATGCGTGAGTTTCAACACAAGGAGCTAAAAGAAAAGAAAACAACTTACCAAAGGTGTCAAAAAAAAAAAAAAAGAATGAAAGATAGCGAGCAATTCAGCTAGCCTAATCGTACCTGCGTAATTGATAGAGCAATCTTCCCCTCTTGACATTTGTACAACTCTCAAGACGAGTGATGGGACATGTAATCGACCTTGTTACATCCTATCCGACGACTGAATGCATTGAGGCTTTGGAATGATGAAGTTAGCAACTGGCTCATTTCCAAATGACATCTCAACTTATCGCCAAGGGTCACCCCCAATGCTTAAAAGGACCACCCGTTGCATAACTCACGTATGACGGTGAGTACAGGGAAACTTGTTTCGTAGAGCTTGCGGCAGATTTTGTGGGTGTAAAGGAAGTCTCTGTCAAGGACTTTCTAAGATATTTCTTTGCGGGGTGATGACACCACTTTGATTAAGTACGAGGATATGTTCTACTCCAAACAGGGCTATCAGTCGCTGCTCGAGATTATCTTTTTTATATATTTAGCGCAAGGGCTTAGGGCACCCGAGCAGTGGCTCATTTACCAGAAGCAGTATAAGCCTAGCGACTTCCCAGAAAGAGATGGCCTCGAGCTCGAGGAATAATTAGTCCTCCACATTCTAGAGATGTTTGCATTGTCGATTAATCAAAGCCCCAGCCGGACAGGAGCGAGGTCAAGCCTGAAAAATATAGGTGCTGAGGATGCCTAATGCATTTTCATTATCTATTCTTCTCTGACTAGAACTTCAAGCAAGTTGAAGCTCCAATTTGAGAAGACAAATACAGATTGTCTATTGAAGACCTTCATGCCTCTACCGAGCATCCATCTGGTACCATTAGGAATGTAGAGAACAGTCATAGTGGGTGAGCGATTTTTTCACTCCTCAAGATTATCGATTGCCGATGTGGAATCATAGAAGGAGGTGCGACATCATAGAATGAATGTCAAACAAAAATTGTGGTCTCTGCAGGGTAGTGGCTTGGGAGCCCTTGAGGATCGGATGACCCAGATCACTGCATTTCCCTACTATGATCACATATACGTACTGAGAATGAAATTGATTTTGAGACTGGGTTTTGTAGTTGCGTTGAAGTTGCGTTGAATGTGAGCGCACATGCCAACCAAAGAAAAAACTGAATGATAGCAGCTGCGCTCTGTTCGACAACCCTAGACTCGTTCACCAAGGCATTTCCCAGAATCTGATGTGGAATCCGACAACGAGAAAAGGCGTACTCAACCATTCGACCTTGCTAAGCCCCCAGATGCGCAGTCAGTAACGCACAGGACTAGAACCCTCCGTTTATGGCGCAAGACCTTTTGTGGAACTGGATCCAACCCCACCGTCCCAGGTTAAAACTAAAAAGATTTTTTTGAGGGTGTTTCTGTGGATTGTTGCTCAGTATGAAAATGGAAAAGAGACCAAACGGAACGCATTGCAGCGTTTGTTGTCCAGGAGCCCCAATGCTGTTTTGGAAGTTATTGTCGCTCACCTCCCTTCTTTCGCTGAAACCAATTTGTCTTCCAAGGCGTTTCTGACCATAGGCACGACTTTGATTAAACCTTTCTGGTGGTTTCTAGCGGATTATGAGTCCAGACTTGACAAGCTACGCGGAAAGATCTGACATTCTTATTGAAGACCTTGAAACCAGATTCAATGTTGGTATGTTTATGGCGGTCTCAGCCAGTGATGCCATTGTTTGAAGAGAAAGACTATAGTGAAATATGTGACGCTAAAAGAGAAGGTACGTCTACTTAGGATCGTCGTTTGCGGGCCCTTTTCTTTTATGAGCATCGCGCAATCCACCTTGGTGTAGTTCTTACTTTTTTCCTCCACTTTTCTTGTCGTCTGTATATTCAGAGTTCAGAGTAAAAAAAACTCAAGTCGCGATCGAATATTGTATGACGGATGGATCCAACGGAGAACAGTTACATTCAACGATTTAGGCCCAAAATCTTTCACTGAGATATTGTATGAGCTAGTGATACTTTCGTTTCGTGATTAGGCGAAGGTCGATGGGTGATGGATATTGGATAACGACTAAACGTAAACGACTAGTAATAAAAGTTGGTTGTTCAGTCATTTGAAACCCAGAGTGAAGAGTGACTCGTTGAGAGTCAAAGCATAAATAGATTTCAATAGAAAATAATCACATGACGGGTTCCAACCTTGTTGATTACTGAAGGAAAGCCCTTTGCTGAGAAAAACGAGGATTCTGTTGTCATCTCTACTCCATATCCCTACAAGCTCTCCCCGCCCCCTCTCCTCTCTTTTCTGCCTTCCTATACCACGAAGATTTTCGGTCATGAGCGAATCCAATTGGCTCAAGGGATCAAAACCAGCGGATACACCTGGACGGCATGATCCGTGAGTCCGAATTCGTCTAGTTGGCTCTATCAGGCTAATTTAATCGTTGAATTATCGAAATCGTTGGGCTCTTAAGGAAAACGCACGGGGAAATTCCAGGTTATCCAGTGGGATCTACGTTTGCCACTCGCCAGGAATTATGCGCTGCTGCGGTACATGCACCGCTCAGGGCTGGTATACACGGTACTCTCGAGGATGGTGGATATTCTATCGTTCTGTAAGCTTCTACTCTTGAGTTGGTGTGAGTTATATTCACCACGTTATAAAGGTCTTATGGTTATGAGGATGATGAGGATGATGGAGAAACTTTGTGTGTGCATTTTCAAGCTCTATAGCATCATTTGAATTGACGTTCCTTCCAAGTATCTACACAGGCCATGGTATGTACTCCTCCCTTGTGCAGTGTCTTTCTCATCAGACGGTCTCCTCATAGGTGGACGTGACCCTAAGGCTTCAAAAATCGACAAAATGATGAACAAAGAGGTAGGTCTCGAACCGAACCACAAGCAAATGCAAGCTCTCACTTTGCCAGTCATGGGAAAGTGTGCAAGCCAGGAACCAAGAGTGGATAGCTGGAAACGCGGCTTTGAAAGTACGTGCAATAGCCCACAAAACTGACGGACAAATCTCGTTTTGTTAACCAGCCATTCACTTTAGGTATCGTCGGTCACGAAGAAGCCGGTGCGCGTCGTGAGAGGCTATACCCGAAAAAAGGAATACTGCAAGTATGCGCCAGCTGAAGGGTATGTATACCCGGATAAACGAATTCCGTTGGGTAGATGATGACACTGTTTTTTTTGGTATGGCTTAGATATCGTTATGATGGGCTTTATGTCGTTGAACGGGTAAGAAAAGCATCCTATCTTTTCCTAGGCCTTATGTCCTCACTCAATCTTGTGACCTTTCAAGGCTTGGAGAGATGAGGGCAAGAGAGGGTTCAAGATCTGCAAGTTTGAACTCCGTGTTCGTTGTTTTCTTTATCTTCCTTCCTTCTCGAACGCCTTGACTGATAGAAATGTTTTACAGCGGTTACCACACCAACCGCCACTTCCAGGAGCAGAAACTGGAACAGTCGTCAAACCCGTATCAAAACCCGTTGCTGGTCCCTCCAGGGTAAGTTTGCCTTTTTCTACTTTTCTTAACCTGCAAATAGTTAAATGGACTCATGAACTATCTTTTCCTAGTCCCCCCTCTCCAGTGCTGGTCCTTCCAAACCAGCTCCCACCAAAAGGCCTCCACAAATTATAGTCGCGCCAAGAGAACCACGAGGCCCAAGGCCGCCATACCAACCCAGCGCGGAGGATATCGCAAGACTCAAAGCATCACGCATCAAGTCCACTAGCACACACTTAAATCGCAAGAGACTTGGAAACGCGAAACCCATCAAACGACCGTACGACGCTGATAGAGAGGTGGAGCGTTTGAGCTTCAAAAAGGTCAGAATAAATGACGTGTAAGAGAAACGTCGAGCTGTTTTTCTGTCATTAATAGGGGAGTTGTCCCCCGAGTGTGCACTTTCGTATCGTTATTTTGCTAAGTCCGCGCTCCAACCACCTCCACATAACCATATTACATGTATATATATCACCCAGCTTCACCAATTGTTAAATTGTATCATGGACGAATCAACCTTGTTTGCCTGATTTCCTAGTTTCCTTGTTCCCTAGAAAGCGTGCCAGCAGGAATAGCCCTGGTTTTATATTTACTTACATACACGACAGCAAACATAGCACACGCATTTTTTCAACAACAATATAAATGGCAAAAGAAGAAAATGGGGTCAAAGTGGTGTATGTGCGTATTAGCCTCACAAAGTGGAACTACTTTCTCGGTCGCTTCCTGACCTCTTCTTCTTTGCACGCGTGCAGCATGAGTTTGTTTGGGTGACCTGGTGTCATGCCGGAATGGCCTTTTGACCAATCGTATGAGACGGCGTAGGCAAAGATATTGCCGTTCCGGTTGAACGCGGTAGTGGAAATTGGGCCAGGGGCGATGTCAAAAGCTGTTTCAAAAGAATGCGACGCGAAAGTTAGGGTGTTTGGGCCATGTTGTAAAAAGAATAAGCAACGCACTCTTTAGACGGGTACGAGCGTCTTTGTCCCAAAAGTGGATCGTGCCATCAGAACCTATCATATAGATATCATGAGCGTTTGGACGGGGATGTACCATGTAAAATGAACACTTACCACAGGTGGAGAAGGTCCCGTGAACAGGATGGAAAGATATATCGTTGACTGCATACACTAAAGCCTGATCTTTAGAATTGGGTACGTGGTCGCGGCGGTGGCACTTGAACGAGAAATTGTTCCTACAATAAGCCAAAAGAAAAAAAGGAGATTGAGTCTTCACCAAGTCAGGTAGAGATTGTCACCACTGACGAAGAGTCTTTATCTTCCACATATCTGAAAACCAAATTAGCTCTACGTATCCTCCACAGGTAATAAAGGTTTATTGTACTTACTGGATAGCCACCCTCCCTTCTATGCTGCCGACTGCAAAGCCGCTGTTAGGCGAAGCGGTGAAGCAGGAAACGACTCGTGTTTGCCACTTCAGCGGAGAGACCATAGTCTAGAAGACACAGTGTTAACAGGTTTTCATTAAATGAATTTGGGACGTGAACCTGACTTTGTAGGCAGTGTTAGGGTTGGTCAGGTTAAAGATCTGAATATTGCGTTCCGCCGTCCCTACAACCATCAATGGGTACTGTACATCGAAGGTGTAGCATCTCTCTGGGAGAGTCACAGTCGCTACCGGTTGAGGAGCACGCAAGTCCCAGTACTAGGTGTGTAGAAACGGGTTTGTTTTACGTTTAGACGAATCATGGGAGGGAAAAGGCGCGGAGCCGCACCTTGATCGTCTTATCCCAACTACCCGTTGCTAGTATCCCACCACCTGGCGCGTCTACCCATCTCACAACCTTGATTGGCGCGTCATGCTGCGCGACTTGGGTGGCCTGTCCGGTACCTACGTCGAACATACGCCCTGCGTTATCGGCGCCCCCGGAAAAGATTTTGTTTCCCTCCTGCAAGGACAAGTGTTTCGAACATATAGACGCGCCTATACGGAAATAGACAGCTTACTTTGTTCCAGCAAACACTCAGAACAGGTCCTTGGTGCTGATACATTGCCTTTCCTTGAGACTGCCCACCAGCCATAACCTCGTAGATTCGAACCTATAGTACATGAATATGAGACTAGAAAAGCCGGTAGGTTAGGCGCGTACACTGTTGTCCCAGCTCCCTACGGCTAGGTAGTCTGCCTGACCAGAGAACGATATCGAGGAAATAGAGTCTGTAGGAGGCTCTGGCATTTCGACATCTTTATCTGCTGGTGCAGTTGTGGTTGTGGGCGCAGCTGTCGTAGCTTGCCCGAAGAACGACATGGTGGTAGGATAAAGTCCTTAAGCCAGATATAAGTATCTGTTATTAGAAACTCTTAAACCAACTAATGGGCTCGTTGAAAGGGAGAAGTGGCAGAAGGTCTCTCAAAGTTTGGTCGGACCCCGTTGTCCAAATTCAACAAAATTACTGTACACAACCTTCTCCTCGACATGAGTCTGGACAGTTCAATACTACCTGTAAGTGCGTTTCCGTCTGCAAGTCTTCCTAATACCCGGACTTCTCTAAGACGCCAACTACCTGCACAAACTTGGTAGCAAAAATCCCCTCCTTTGTCATATTTCTGGTTTCACGTCATTTTAAACGTATGGTCAGTGACTCCCACCATCAAATTGTCGTTACGACTAGGTTATAAGAGCTCGCATGCGGCATAACTCGTTCAATTATCGACGAAGAACCGCGAGTCCCTTTTCGATCTATTGGTGACAAGATACCTCTGATCAACTAGAGGCGGGTTAGCGTAATGGTTAACGCGCCAGTTTCCGGTATGTTGTGAGCTGGAGATTCCGAGTTCGAGTCTCGGGCCTGTCGTTTTGCCAGAAGACCAAACATCTTGTTCTTTCTCACTCATACTCGCCTACTAAGCTACCAAGCACCATGTCAAAAGAGAGACCCGATCAAGTTCTGTCAAGCCACAGCGATACCAACTCTAGTGAGCTCAGCTAAGCTAATTCAACGATATATAGGCAGTGTCATATTATGTCAACCCGAACGAACCCAGTGGTTCGTGACAAGCTGTGGAGATCCCTATACAGATAGGACGCGTGTGTGGACAAGTAGGTGTGTACTGATCATTATACTAGTCATCAAGTTTCCCGCAGTACTGCGTACTTGCCTATTTTGGCATGCTTCTTGACGGTACCTCCACATCTTTGCCTTTTTCTGGTGCTGTGGCGGCTCACAATGGCAAGGCAGCCATTTTTATCCTCGTTTCTACAAGACGATGCTCGTAAGCGCAACGAAGACCTAGAAGCTTTTATTGGGCCAACATAGCCAACGGGCCATCCCACTGTCCATATATCTTGGCCCTTGTTACTGATGGCTGGCATTTTTTACTTCTTTCACGGCTCCTTTTATTTCTTCTGATGGGTTGGCTGAGATATCCTTGGAAACGCAGAAACCGTTCGACAAATCATTCGTAGGTGCTTTCATCATTTGTGAGTTGAAGCTGCTCCTACGTCTCACTAGGGCTCTGCCACCACACACTCCCAATAAATTACGTCGGCCATACACACATGCCCTACATGGAGTTAAGCCAACTATATCATATTCGGCTGGTAGGTCTAGTAGGTGGCAACGGCGACGTGTAGTTTCACCGTCCTTGGAGTTGGCCCACACAAATGGCTGGCCATCTACTTACCCGCCGAGTTCACATCAATATGTGGCAGGAACGGCTAGACACAGATGGAATTACCCACATGATTACAATGCTTTTACAAGGCCATACCGTCACAGGGTATCGAGGTTGCATGGTTTAAGAGGAGGGACTTCCTCCTCTCAGCTATCAAAGGCCAAAAGAGGGCAGAGCCTACGCTGGCGGCCTGGAATCCCCTTTGATAGCTATCGAATCAACACCATGGGCTCGCCAACAAAGAGCATAGCTTCCGACTCTTCCAACGTGGTTCCTAATACAACAGAGAATTGGAGGCCCGACTATGTTCCTCCCGATCATAGGTTTTCGCGCCGTCTCTCTCGTACCGTACGAACGATGATGCGTAAGTAGTATCCAGAACTTATCCTCATACGAGCACCCACGGCTTGCAGATCCGAACATCGCAAAGGACTATCTCTTCAAATTACATCCCATATTATTCTATGGTTCCTATTCAACGCATCCCATCAAATATGACATCCGTCAGGACCCCCTTTCTACGAGCCTGTATTTACTCAACCTTGGGAGGCCGGCGAACGACGTGGACTTGTGCCAATTCGCCACATTCCCTCCTGTCACCCAACTATGTCTGTATCACCCTCGCCTACCATGGTATATCTTCATATCCGCAGCGCATCCGTTCAATGTGACTGTTGGCGACGTTCTCGTGCAACTGTACCAGAACCTCTTACTACCCGTTCGCAAGCGAGATTATTACAATGAAGATATAGGTGACTTTGCACGTGAGGAGGCGTATGCAGCTTATCATCGTCGAAGTGGTGTGAACGGCGAGGGCGTTATGTTACGGATGGACTTCTTGGGAGCTGACATGATGTTCTTAGGGTTGGCCAGGGGTAGGAACGGTATATGGGAGGTGAAGACAACAGGGATAGAACAATGATTTTGTTATCATTCTTTTACTACTAGTATTGGTCACTCACTTGTATTTGGATAACTTTCATTATCAGTTCCATGCGGCTCGTAACTTTGCTTCCCCTTGAGCTGATAACGATAACGAGAATAATCAAAGGTCACCCTTCCAGTCCAAAGACACCTGATTGTTTTCGTAGGCGAGACAGGTCCCCCGCGTTTAAAGTACAAAGAAATGGACGGGAATGCCCATGCCTGATATTATGGAGGTGTCGGTGAAGATAGTCGCCCATTTACGTATCTATGTGTACACTACTCTATCTTGAGCCATAGTGGTACTGACTAGAGAAAAGTGCCTAAGCTATCAGATATGACTGCACAAGCCAGAATGGCTAAACGCACCAGAATGAGCAACCCAGAGGCTAAGTCCTTTGCTCTCTCCAGCTGCTATCAAGTGCATCGGTCACCAGAAAATCATACCAAAACGATGCAATAGGCACTGTTGAAAGGTGCCACAGAGCATGTGCATCGATGATGCCACCCCATGGGGGGAAGTCAAACAATTCAAGCGCTGTTGCAGCAGTTGTGAGAATGACAAAGATTGCTGCTTTACTAGTGTACGGGGGCCGATATGATTTAGGCTTAGAAGGAAACCTTCTGATGATTGTTGTCGGAAGGGAGTAAAGTAACCATAGTGCGTTATGTATAAGGCCAACTATGAGATTGAACGCCATGTTGTAGGTGTAGTCGAAGCGTGAAAGAAGAGACAAATATGAGACGTGAGATACATATGCAATTATGCAAAGAAGAGACCAGATTTTGTACACCACGCCAGAGGCTCGTGAAGTGCTCGAAAGGGTGAGGCGAGAGTGGGGGGTGTACAAGTGATACAACCGTATAACGGTGTAGTACAGAGCATATACAATGGCCAGCGCAGCAGAGAAATAGTCGAGCTTTTCCGTTATGGGGAGGTCTGCAAGATAACATGAGAAAGGCCTACCCGCATGAACCCAAAGTGAACTCGCCTCGGGTATGAAAAACGGAGGACCAGATCCAAGCGTTGATACTGGTTAACGACCAAACCAAGTAATAAAATCTCATTGGATGTGTTTTTGGAACATTTTGTCGTACTTTCATTGCCCCTTGAGCATGGCACCAGAGGTTCATGAGCGAGAACGCGACGGAAGCAGGTTCTTGCATGCCAGCAAAACGCCAGAAAGGCCATTTTCCATAGTACTGTTGTACCGGTAGACCACGCAAAATATCGCGATCGGTGATTTCATGCATACAGATGTATTTGCAGTCGTCCTTACATGACCAGCGCGTCAGCTGCAATGAGAAAGGTAGCACTGCAGATGATGTTTTTTGCTGGCATTGATGTATGTCACAGCGAGCAACGCAAGTTTCAAACTCTTGTGATCTGTCTCCAGAAGACGCAAGGGCCAGGCTAAACAGTGCGGCTGTAAGTAAAAGTCGAGTTATGACATGCATGAGGCGAAGGTTGTTGGGGTTGGGTTACGGTTTGTAACAAGGTATGTGTGGGAATATTTCGCACTTGGTATTTAACCAAGTCCTCTCCCCACTTGTGGTTCATCTTACAGCTCTGGTAGCGCGCCGTGACGCCCCTTGTTGTAGCGCAAAGCTCGATTCCCTTCTCTAGTAAGCCTCCTACGTAGCCCCTCATAACATATGTGAGTGGCCACATTATAACCTCTGTCACTGACAGCGGCCTACTGCTGAAATTATTGGCATCTTCAATTGTACCACAAACAGCGCCTCACATTCTATTAGTATGGCCCGCACCTTCCAGGCTGCAACATTCTCATCGTCTCCATATTTCTTCGATCGAGGCCCACACGGTACCGCCCAACCGATTACAGAATTCATAAATGTAAGTTCAACACGAGTATGAGTATGATAAATTCGGCCCAAGTCATAATTGCACTTCACAGCCGCATTCTCGACCAATCGTATCCTACTATTCGCCAAGAGGGGTCGGAGGACACCACTATGGGGTATAGACGCTCTGAGTTTTATAGTGCTATAACCCTCCAGCTTAATAAACTTTAAGGAACGACATCCAATGAAACCTCATCGCTTGACCCTGACAAATGCCCTTGTGATGGGATACGGTCTTGACAAACAAATTCACCATATATATGACCCACGACCAGCGACTCAGACTGAGCTTGAAGCGTATCACGATCACGATTACATTGACTTTCTCTCCAGGCTAGTATATATACTATTATACTTCTCGTTCGTGTGTGCACTATGTTCTAATATCGTACTTCCTCAGAGTTACACCCTCCAATCAAGCACAGATGAGACAAATGATCGATGTTTTCAATTGTGTCGAAGACTGTCCTATATTTTCTGACATGTTTGACTTCTGTCGTATGTACGCCGGAGGATCTCTTGCCGGCGCACGCAAACTATGTGCAGGTGCAACTGATATTGCGATCAACTGGTCAGGCGGCTTACATCACGCGAAACGCGGTGAAGCGAGTGGATTCTGTTACGTCAACGATATCGTTCTTGCAATTCTCGAACTTCTCAGGTCGGAAGCTCCACAATTATTCAGATTATCGTGCCTGAACCTTTGTTAATAGGTATCATCCGCGGGTACTATACATTGACATTGATATACACCACGGCGATGGCGTGGAGCTCGCCTTCTACCAGAGCAATCGCGTAATGACTGTATCCTTCCATAAATACACAGGGGAATTCTTTCCAGGCACGGGAAAACTAGATGATAACGGCAGCGGGTCGGGGAAGCATTTCTGTCTAAACGTGCCACTTCTAGATGGGATTGATGACGACATGTACCTCACGATTTTCAAAACGGTTATTGATGACACTGTTACCGCATTTCGCCCGTCTGCAATTGTACTCCAGTGCGGCGCCGACTCCCTGGGATGTGATCGCCTCGGTGCCTTCAATCTATCTATTGCGGCGCATGGTGAATGCGTTAACTTTGTCCGCAAGTACAATGTTCCCCTTCTTGTCCTCGGCGGTGGCGGGTACACCATAAAAAATGTCAGCCGGTGCTGGACTCATGAGACTGCGGTGTTGGTCGGTGCAACGATACCCGATGAACTCCCCGCAACGGTATACGATTCCTTCTTTGTGGACTCGCACTGGAAACTTCATCCCCCCTTGACTGGCAAAGTCGACAATCAGAACTCCCCTGCCTCTCTACAACGTATCACGATAAGTATCCGAAACAAGCTGCGCTATCTCCAAGGAGCGCCAAGTGTTGCTATGCAGGAGATCCCCCCCGACCTACAGGGACTAATGGGCGACGAGGACCGTAATGTGGAGGAGAAAGACGAAGAAACGAGGGGTCCTGGCCAGGCAGGGGAAACAAGAACGAGTGAGAGCATATCACGAAATGAATTTTACGAGGGAGAGAAAGATGTTGACCATGACAATGATGAGCCGATATCATCTGCTTCGCGAGTACGAGCACCTCGGCGTACAGCCCGTGGTTCTCGACGCACTAGGGGGAGGAACAGAGCGAAAGCCGCCGATCCGCCCGCGGCGATACCGGAAGGAGGTGACGGGGAGGTAGAGGAAACGGCTACACCATCACGTAGAGGAAGGGCACGTGCAAAAGGAAGACCACGTGCGAGAGGAAAAAACGTAGACAAGGAGAAAGATAAAGAGAACAGCAACCCTGTGGATGATCCTAGCATCGCGCCTCCTATGGAGGTTGAATTAGAGGTATGGGTTTCTTGGCAGTTGACCACCACCTTCCTGCGATGTTGAACAATCTAGGCTTCTGTCCAGGATTCGTAACATGGCTTTAGTCTGGTGAACATTTCACCCTATCTGGACATGGCACCCACTTGTATGAGTGATTCATGTCAAGCGAACGTTTACTCTTGTCAGCTCCAGAGTTGTTGGCGTGAGACACCATACCGGATGCTTCATATCGTGTGGTTACAGGGCGCAAGATTTATACATGGATGAGAGAGCTTCAGGATCTAGTAGTGCTTTCTATGGGCATCCGATTTCTTACTGCATCTAGGCGTTTCAAATCGTTTCTGTATTTGTGCCGGGTGTCTAATGTATATGATAAATAATCGTAATTAAGTGGGTCATACGGTGCTATTGATACAGTCATTGTCCTTCGCAGACCTCGCAGAGGTCAACGTGTGCGTTTTTATAATTCCAAGAATGTCGGGTGCCGAATGGAAAGTAATTCGTTACAGTGAATGTAGCCCCAAGAAATGGGCCCAAGGGTGGATGTTGGCCGGTTTGATGATCCCTGGCCTAGAAGGCGGGGATGTTGGGCTGCGTCGAATATGGAAGCCTGTGTATGCCTGGGGTGGGGTATGGGTAATTGGAGTAAGGCATTCATGATCTCATGATCGCCCAAGCCGTTACGCCTGCTACCACTGAGAGGGAGACAAGAACCAACAGTGCCCCCAGACACCGCCAGGCCCACCGCACTTCAACCTTCCTCATCTCCTCAATGATACGTTGCTTTTCTGCTTCCGTCTTTTCAGGCATCCAACCGCCTTCGACATCAGCCTCGTCTGAGATGGGTGCGCTCAGAGGAGACCAGAGGATCCAAGCGCCCATTATCCAAAATGGTGGGAACACTGTGCAAGAAACCGGAATGGTTAGCCGTTTGAGTTGACGTGGGGCATTAGATGAAGACTTACGGAATCCGAATTTGAAGAGGTAGCGAGCGAGTGTGATGGGCTCGGGTGCTTTGCGCGCATAAGACGGAGGGAGATTTTCGTCATAGGCGGGGGGAGCGTCAGCATCAGCTAAGCTCGCGTCATGTCGACTTTCGTGTGTGCGTGAAGTTGCAAGGGTGTAGCCGAAAAAGTTGTCGAGTGGGCTGCGTTCAGGTACTGCAGAGGGTGGTGTGCGAATAGTATTGGTGAGCACTGGGGATGGTGCAGAGAGAGTCGCGTTGGAAGAGGTGGCTACTGGGGAAGACATTGTTCGTGAAATGATGAGAGAAAAGGCATATCTTGGAACCCTTTATATAGGGCGCGAGCAAAACCAATCCACAAGCCAATCCAAGATGACCCTGGTTACGGATTGCTTGACTGAAATTACCATACATAGTGGATTGGTAACTTATTTCCCTTATTTGGTAATTATTTTTCTAATCAATCCATTCCAATCCTTCAAACATGCCATATTTGGTTTCACTGGATTTAAAGAAGCACCAATCAATCAAGCTCATTTTTACGGCATACAATACAGTCATATGCCATTCCTGTACACACCTATATAGAAATTTTGCTAGCCCTTATTCCCTTGCTCTTAGCGATTGCATACATCTGTTCTATACTCTACTAGCTTGTTGGGGCATACCCTGCACCCAGTAAGTTGTTATGTATATACTAAACATGCTCATGCAAAGCGTTTGGGTCATAAAGGCTTTTCAAACTAGTGTGTAGAGGAGTGGCGAATCATGGTACCAGCTCGTTATAATTCTCTTAGGAAATTTTCAGGCAAGACATCCCTTCAACAAACACAACTACCACATATGTATTTACACCTCTTTGACATAGCCTTTCGCTTAAATATTTACCAAACTGCAACCCCTTTCCCTTTAGAACCCAAGAGCAGCAAGGGTAAGTGGCCAAGTTCCCTCCTTGACGAGGAACTGTTGTGCATCCAGCATCCTGTCGAATGAAGAGTTTGAATCGATAATAATATACGTAGAGAACTCAAATAGAAGGCGCGAGGAACTTACATGAGGTGGACAAGCTTGACAGAGTTGGGAGAAGTCGTGTTGAGCTGTGTGATAGTCGAGGCGACGACAGGATCAAGTCGGACAACGATGGTCGAGAACGACGGAACGACGGCCGGAGTCAAGCCCGAGAGACCAGTAGAGAGGAGTCTATAAACGTAACATCATAAGTGTACATTGTGACACGGACTGCGATCAACACCGACTGCATAACATCAGAGAAGACGATGCTGATATCATCGTTCGTAGGCTTGACAGTGGTGGAGCCACTGCTGACAGGCGTGTTGGTGAGCGCAGTGTGGGCATTGTTGAAAGCCGTGATGAGCTGGTTGACCTGTGTACCAATGGTTCCATCAGTGGCCGTATGATTCGCCTGCATTGTTACTGGATAGAAACAAGAACACAACGTTAGGGGAGATCAACAGAGTACGAGAGGGCCGGTCAGCGCTGGGACACCTACAGATGTTGGGAATGTTGACGTGAATCTGCATATCAAGAGCGCTAACGATGGTGTTGATAGCGGGATTGGTGTTAGTCGCCTGCCGCGCCTCAAGAGGGTTGGCCAAGGCACTTGCAACAGCGGCCAAGGCGAGAAGTGTACGGAAGACGAACATTGTGTGTAGCAAAGTAAGAAGGATACAACAACAAGTTTCGAGGGAAACAGCAAAACTGGCTCGCCCTAAAAGACATCCTTGAGGGCTTGAGAGAATTCTGCGGCTATGTCACATCGGGCGCTATGGTAGTTTAAGTTCCCAGTTACAAAGGCAAAAGCCACCCGCTGGGCGGCCCAATCATGCTTCACGCGATTGAAGCAGAGAGGTTGAGAATACGTGGATCGTGGTAATTTCTAGCTCAATTTTTAGACCAACAAAGCTCGGCGTATCGGAGAGCCTCATGCTACAAACTCCCATACCCATGGATTATTTACCGTGAACATTGCTCCATTAATGAAGAAATGATTTGATAGGTAAGTCGAGAGATGGTAGAAAGCAGAGGCTGATCAGAGGCTTGTTTGGCTTCCAAACTCCGCTCCACACTTCCCACCGCGTAACCGACTTCCCATCGCTGAGAATATCATGCACAACTGGAGATATCTGCGAGGATTATCCCTCACACGCGCCGTGCGAGCCTTCATTACACGACAAATAAGCCTCATATCCTGCACTGTCGGGTTTGTATTTACGCGCAGTCTGTTCAGTGATGTCCATCTTCACGCGGTTCGCTTGCACGGCGGGTGCTATGGCCCGTATGCAAACCTCTTCTTCCCCACACACGAGTGCCAGATCTAGCACCTTAAGGCATGTACTTGCGGTCGTTTCAAACGTTCTCGACATACCATTATCCTCTATTCGTTCAATCACCATTATGTGGATTGGTTCGGTATCTCGGTGCTTATCTATCGGAACCGCATTTCATCTCCAGTTACCCTTTTGCGGTTCTCAGTCTACAGTCATGAAGGTCATCTAGATCGACACACGCTCCAAGTCATTTCGTCTCCGCGTCATTCCATTGGAAGGCCGAAATACACGCTGTATAAGCATGCTCCACTATCTTTTCCCGTGGCCCAATTTGGTAGGGCAACAAGCTGTTTTGACTTTGGTTATACCCTTCCTATAGGCGGTATTCCCATGATGCTGTGTGGCCTGGTCAATCATGGTGGGAATGCTTCAAGTGACAATTGTATCCCGACTAGCAAGCCCGGATTTCGATTCAAAGCCTACCTTTAGGTGATTCGGTTTCGAGTAATCTGGGATTTGTAGAACTACAAGATCCAAAGTCCCCAAGTCCTATGGACCAGTGGGGGTGCGATCCTCGGTCCCTTGTGGTCCTTCGTAATTCATCACCCCAACAATAATTGACAACGCACCTGGTTGTACTTCAAACATCGTTTGCGAAGCGCAGACCCAAGTTGGGATGGGGGCTTACCCATCTTGTGTATATAGCATCTCCTTTTCACGGCAGGTATGCACGAAGACAGCAGTATGTTCCCGCGTGGAGGGGCACCCAAAATAATCCGTGGCATTGGAAAGTTGTGGGCTGGAAAGATGGTGATATAATTATC
Organism: Calocybe gangraenosa; assembly: GCA_018221785.1. NCBI lineage: Eukaryota > Fungi > Basidiomycota > Agaricomycetes > Agaricales > Lyophyllaceae > Calocybe > Calocybe gangraenosa. The sequence continues at coordinate 38,503 of JABCKK010000042.1, forward strand.
TCGCGTGGCTTTATTTTTTTATTTGACAAAGCCGTTTGTTAAAACCACCCCAGTCGAAATTTCGATTCTGTTCAGCCACTCTGAAGTGTTGTTGGATGACGTTGATCCCTGTGCGTATCGCACTTGGGTGATGCCTGTGCCTTGCTTTGCCCTGAAATTCAAAAAAATCTAGATTACCAAATTCGAGATGCAAAATGAGTCCCCCCCAACAAGTTGGACGATGAAAAGGTCTGACTCCCCCCACAATTTATGTTACTCTAGTATAATACCCCACCAAAAATATTGCTGACACTCGATCAGTGATAGCGTCAGCGACCACCACGTGATATTTCTTAAAAAAAAAAACCAAGGTGGCCTGATGTTTCGGTCCTATAATAACAATATTAGCTGATGCGGAGTTGACACCCAACGACCACTACTATCCACCTTCAGGGGGGCGCTCGTACAAGCGCTGAACTATACCTCCATCCCACATCGCATAACATCTCTACAATGGATCTCGTTCTCGATATTGCCAACGATCTTTTTCTGGACAAGCTTTGGGCAAAAGCTGTCCCACTTTCGGCTTTTGCGGCTTCTTACACTTTGAAAAACGCTACTCTTGCCATACCCGTCGGAGACGCCTCCTCTACATGGTCGCAAGTGGTCGCGCGTTTACCACATCCACCAGTAGCGGTTGATGACCTCGCTTTACTCTATTCAGCGCCCGAAATGCGAGTAGGCCAGTTATCCGCATGGCCGAGAGAATACATCCCACGGCAACTCATCTCGCTTATAACCCTTACACTAATTGGCGTCCATATCCTATATTTCCTATTTGCATGGCTGTCGTACAAGTTCATCTTCAATCATGATATGATGCGCCATCCACGTTTCTTAAAGAACCAAATCAAGCTCGAGATTCAATGTAGCCTGCGTGCCTTTCCGGGAATGATGCTTTTGACCCTGCCGTGGTTCCAGGCGGAGGTTATGGGCTACTCACAACTATATTCTGGGCTGGACACCTATGGCTATGTTTATCTTGTGGCATCAGTCCCATTGTTAGTGTTACCTTAACGAATATATCAACGCTCCTCACCTATACGCCTTATAGATTTTTGCTATTTACGGACTATTGCATCTATTGGATTCATCGCTGGCTACATCTACCAATGTTTTACAAGATTCTGCACAAACCTCATCATAAATGGATCGGTATGTTTTTCTGTTGACATTTAAAGTGGTGTCAGGCCGAATTTCTTTCCAGTACCTACGCCATTTGCATCACACGCCTTCCACCCTGTCGATGGTTACCTACAATCCGTGCCATATCATCTCTTTATCTTCCTCTTCCCTCTTCACCGTGTCCTTTACCTTGTACTCTTTGTCTTGGTAAATTTTTGGACTATTTTTGTAAGTGGTTCTTTTGTGCAAGCCAGAGTTAACCTACAATGCTCATCATTTGTTGTCCGTCAGATCCATGATTCAGACATGATCACTGGACATCCTCTAGAAAATATCATCAACGGCCCTGCTCATCATACGCTACATCACATTTATTTCAATGTAAATTACGGCCAGGTATGTCTGTTCCACCCGCCTTTCTGCTACCTTGTCTCATCTTGAGTCCTCTAGTATTTCACTTGGGCAGATCGTTATGGAAAGTCGTATCGACACCCACATTCTTCGCTGGACCCATTGTTGGACGTCAAGAAACTTGAGAAAGCAAAAAAACAATAGATCAAAATATACTTGTGATGTGATCCCACATTGCACTGGGAGCTATAGATTTAAGGACTAATATATTGATTCGGTTAAACTCTCATCATCATGTACACTAACGAGTCGTTTAACATATCTATTTGACCAACAAATATTGTAGACTGTTGACCAGTTATGCCTGTGAAATCATAAATGGATTAAGAACGTCGGGTTCAGCGCGCCTAATGCACGTGGACGCGTTAAATCCGTAACCCCGTAAACATTTGGAGGTCAGCGAAGACTTGTTCAGCCCATTGCACGGCTCATGAGTAATCCCACGATCAGGTCGTCTCGCCGCTCGGGTACCTCGTTAAACGGCGGGTATGCATGTGCTTATATGTGGTTGCCGTCGCAATCACAGACACAATGAATCAGATCGTACAATGCGTACCAGTTGAGAGGCTCTTTATTCAGGCCCTTTGGTCTTGAGCACTTCAGCCGATCATGTGATAAACATCGGGCCAAGTAACAGAATCAAAAGTCTGACAGAATCATCATTCCAATAGCCTCTGAAGTCTGCTTCCAACATCACGAAACACGCCCATCCATCATGACCTGTATTCTTCAATTCAAATTAAACTGTCGCATAAGCCTCATCATGCACATGTTTTTTAATACCGAATGCCTACCATACATCATGAAAATATCAACAGCAAAGGTGAGTAGACTATGGGCGTAGAAAGAAGCTATTCCGACTCGGACGATATCTATAGAAACTCGTGATGAATTGGAAGCATGTTGAGGTCACCTGTAGTGTCAGGGCGTCCACTCTTGGGTCTGTCCGAACAGTGGTAAGCAGACAAGACCCATGTGGCATCTTGAAACTTTTCGCTGCATGAAGTCCAATACTGATGGCTCACATGCTTCAGGGAACTTGGGCCCATCAGTATTTCCCTACCGTGACGCCTAACATGACTCTTCTATTTCTACAATGAATTGTGTTCTGGAGCTGACAGGGCACTCACCCGCGGATGCCGTAGGGTAATCTGAAATTTGCGCTACGATGAAGTTAATTTAACTTTTTTATTATTAAAGGAAAACTACCGATGACGCGACGTAGTATCGCAGCAGATACTGGCATTTAACCGGCAAACCAACTCCTGCGTCTAGACAGGTGACCACTAGTTAGCCGCTTTGCCCTGACATATCCTTCTAGTTGGGTCGGATTGTTTGTTGGAGAGAAGGGACCACGTGCGACCATCTGCGCCATTAATGACCTACGATCGCACACAGGGTAAAATGGACTGGAGAAAACAGAAGCATTCTTCATTTCCTTTCTACCCACTCGGACGAACAGCTTTGCCGCTTCCCTAATGAGCACAGTCGGAGAGTGCGTTGTATCGCTATCTACTTGAAACGAAACACACGTTGATCGCGTTCTAAAGTACAACTAGCTTACGGCAGATCTACGAGTATTGTTGCCCCGTTCGTCTTGCCCCGTTCGTCTTGCCCCGTCCGTCCTTACCTCTAAATAAGCACTGCTTATGTACAGGCAAATCTCAAATCACGGCAAAATCATCCTTTCGTTAGAAATCACATCTGGAAATCGAAGGACGCCGTTCTGTCAGAGTTCATATCGTTGGGAACCCGGAACAACTCCATCCGGAAGGATAACTTATATAAGGACTGAGTTTTTAACTTTTCTGTTTTGAAAGGTATACCTCACAAATGGACCTCCTTATGCAAGTTGGATCTCTATCGTACAAGGATGCTTTGCTCTGCATTGTCGGAGCTAGCCTTGTGAGCATTCGTTCTCATTCTTGCATACGTAGCAGCTTGTTGATCGTGTTATCTGTTTAGGTCACGCACCTCATCTTTAAGCGCTGGGAAACACACCAACCCTCTCATCTCGTCGCGCTCCTAGTTGGTTTCCCTGCAGCCTTGACCTATCTTCTTATATACAATTCGTCATCTACACTAACCGCCATCGCGACGACTTTCATCACATTCTGGGCGACGCTCGGGACCTCCATAGTCGCATATCGTCTCTCGCCCTGGCACCCCCTTGCTAAGTACCCTGGTCCAGTCATATGCAAGGTGTCTAAGCTCTGGTTCGCTTTCCTGTCTCTACGTGGGAGGCAGCACATTCATTATGCCAAGCTTCACGAAAAATACGGAGATGTCGTCAGAGTAGGTCAGTACATCCTTTGACCTCTAACTATTATCTCCTCCTTATAAGCGCATAACTAATGAAGGACCAAACGAACTTTCTATTCGTGATGTCGACGCAGTGGCGTCGGTGATGGGTCCCCATGGGTTACCTAAAGGGCCCTGTATGTTCTCTTTTAATGAGCTCTCTCCGTAACGACACCCCTTTTTCTCAATGATAGGTTTCTACAGTTTGGGACGGGCGCATCCCTGAAGCAGAGCGTGTCAAGCCGCTGATTGCGTTACGAGACAAGATGGAACACACACGTCGCAGACGTCCGTGGACGCGAGCGTTCAGCACTGCTGCTCTCAAGGGCTACGAACCCATCATTACGGAACGATGTATACAGTTTGTGGAAACGTTGGCACAACAGACGGGTGTGGTAGATATGGCAGAATGGATTTCGTTCTTCACGTACGTCTTATTTTCCCTCTGGACTCCTTGGAATCTCCGATTTAACCATGATACTTCCGATCGCTACTACAGATACGATATTATGAATGATCTTGCGTGAATAAAAACCCGTTGTGTATGGTGTGGTATTTCTGGTATCCTGATCTTCGTTTTCTAGGTTCGGTGGAGGTACGGAGATGATGCGTGAAGGAGACGTTGATGGGCTCTGGCATCTTTTGGAAGCTGGACAAAAGTAAATGGCGCCCTCCCTGCCCCCTAGGGGTTGTTGATGGTATATTCTTTTTAGGAACGCAATTTTCATGAGCCACGTTCCCTGGCTAGGCGCTTTATTTCTTCGTTTTCCCAACCTTGCGTCGGACCTCAAAGCGTTTCGACAGCACGGCAAGAAATGCGCATTAGCACGCAAGAAGCGTGGGTCGACGCGCAAGGATCTATTCCATCACCTTGTATGTTCCATTGCCTTATTTGACGATGTATAATGGAAGCTAACCTGATTCCATTATCTGCGTTGGCCGTACATAGATCGATGAGGATGGTATCTCGCCGAACCCGCCGACTGATTTGGAGGTCCTTAGCGATGGTAAGATGATTATCAGATTTTGTTTTTTTTTTTCTACTTTCAACGATTGGGTAGCTGACGGATTGTTTTATCTTTCAAACAAATGCAGGTGGTTTGGCCATTGTTGCAGGGTCTGACACTACTTCAACGGCCGTTTCAAACTTGTTTTATTTCCTTATGAGCAATCCTGCAGCTTACAAGCGCTTGCAGGCCGAGGTCGACGAGCTCGGCGAACAGGTGATGGACTATGCCAAGCAGGCGCATATGCCGTATTTGAATGCCTCTATGTATGTCTTGTGTCATTTTTTTCTTTGTACGCCTGATTAGAAGACCCTGATGATGGTGATAAGAAATGAGAGTTTGCGTTTGTTTCCTCCCGTGTTGAGCGGCAGCCAGCGCTATGTGGATGTAGGAAGAGCCATCGGATCCTAGTGAGTTTGCTCCGCTCGTTACAGTCCCACCCAGGGTATAGATAGCTCATACACACCAACCCCCTTATTCACAATTCACAAGTTACGTGCCAAAAGGGACGAGTACTTTCATTCACTTCTATAGCCTGCACCGCGACCCACGCTACTTTTCGCCTCTCCCAAATAGCTTCTTGCCTGAACGGTGGTTACCCGCAGCTGAGCAGCTCTCCCTTGAACCATCGATCTTCAAAGACCCCAACGCTGTCGCGCTCAACCCGAACGCGTTCATCCCCTTCTCGACCGGGCCCTCGAACTGCGTCGGAAAGAACTTTGCGTGGATGGAGATGCGGATGCTGGTGTGCTTGACCATGCAGAAGTTTGATTTACGATTCAAGGAAGGGTATAATCCTGCAGGGTGGGAAGAAGATATGCTGGATTATTTCGTAATGCTCAAAGGGCCATTACCGGTGGTGTTGACCCCGAGGAAGTAAGAAAGAGCAGCAAGCTTCGATGAATGGATATGTGCATAGGAATGTTTCTGGTTTGGATGTCTGAGCATCTAACCCATGTATGGAGTAACCAAGATGGCGAGCCTTTTTTTTTCAAATCCGGGATGTATGTATGTATGGGGTAGTAGAAATAGACCACTAGCATTACTGGAAAGATCCGGTATAGACCTCCGAGTTGGAAAGTGCGATATTACACATCAAGTAACACGTAATGAGTCGTTTTTTTTAATACTCTTCCCATGTTCTGCTGGACCTGTAGAGTGGGTGGGAGATTTGGGCTGGAACGTTGGCCCCCGACTCGCCCCCCTTCCCTACGTACCTTGACCGCCCTTAGGCTCTAGGCTCTAGGTGCCCTCTTTTGATTGCTGCTACATTACTTGGACAAGTGACGTTGACGCAGCGCATGTATGCACGCGTCTATTTTATTGCCCTCCCTTCCAAGGTTCCGGCAATGGACGACGCCGAAGGGCGATGCCGATGCCAATGCTCTCCTGCCCTCTCCCTCCTGACACTGGACACAGGAGTGAAGTATTTGCATGATGCTCGGTTCCTCCTTTCTGAAGCCTCCATTCTACATAGAAAAAGGTATGTGCTATGTATGTGCACTAAACTGGGCAGTGCATGGGAGCTCGTTCCGGCCCTGCTGTGTGTGTGGTCTATTGAACACAACAACTGTCGATCAGTCCTTCCCGAGTAGACTGTGATGATCCTGGAGCTTGTCGTTCTTCATCCTAGGCCTATGTAAGTCTAGTGTAAGTTGAAGTTGCCTAGAAGCGCTGCCCTCCTCCCCTCCTTCGTTCTGTTCTGTTCGCGGAATTTCTGGGTGACATTTGTGTTCAATGGCTCGCAATAGACGCCCCCAAGTTTGGATCTAGTGGATGTCAGACCGGAGAAGGCTAAACCGATGAGCTCTTCTAAATGATGATGATGATAAGCTTTCGATTCGATGAGGCGATGTCTATGGTGTCCAAGGTCGGCTGCGCTGCTGATAATGGATAATGGATGGACACAGCTGTTCGCACGCACACGCAAAGTCCCGAAATGACGTACCAAACCGAACAATGTTTAGTACGGATTCCGCTTCTCCTACGTAGTTCGGGTCGTAGTCTAATCCCAAGCGCCGACGGTATCTACTAGTTCGTCCTCTGTGTACATACATCCGCCCCCTCCTCGCAGACCCGCTCCGAGTCCTCCGTTGTTTATTACAGCCACCTCAGCCACCAGCCAGCTCAGCCACAAGGCACCAACATATACCCCTGATTGCTGGGAGGGGGGGGACGGTCACAAGATCGAGGGAGGGGCGTCGGGAAAGGGGGGGGGAGGGGCTAAGCATCGCCATGTCACCTCTCAATAACAAAAGGATTTGGGCCCTAAACGCTTCTTCTTCCGTTCCGCCGACTAGCTCGGCCTTGACCCAAAATAAAATAAAATTTGGGTAGTGGAATGATGGGTCAAGCTTCAAGGCCTCCCTTCATGTCCACCCCTTAGTACAAAGTAGGCATATGCAATGCTGCGTCTTCACCTATAAATATCGATTGCCTTCCAATTTATGAGCGGTTTCCGCCTCCCCCACTCTTCCCTCCCTGGATCCCTCGTTCATACATCTTCCCGATGCCTAGTCACCTAATGTCCTCTCAGCATAACGTGCCGGTGGCCAACCAGAGCCTACCCCGCGTCCCAGCCGCTCTGCACCATAACCCATTCTCGCGCTCTTCTTCTCGAGATCGCGTCGGTTCCCCAGCCAGCTGCTCCCCAGGACCCTCACCCTCCTCGACCACTCGTCCTTCCAAATCTCCCACAGAGTCACATTTGTATGGCAGCGAAAACCCTCCAACTTACCTGGGACCACCTCCATCCTACTCATACACACCACCGCCGATCAAAGAACCACGGACGATACCGATGTATCTCTTCTTTCTTGGTTTTGGTATGTCCACCTTTATATATGTTTCCTTCCCACCTTGACGCCACCTTCGGGCTGGGGGGTCGGGGGTCCGGGGAAACGCGACAAAGTGCCCGCTTCTTAACCAATAATATCTTTTTTATTTTATTTCAACAGTGTGTCCAATACTCTGGCTCATTGGGACGTTCAGGATGCGTATGCCGCATCAGGATCGTACAGGCGCTTTCGACCCTTACATGCGGCTTTCCGGCGCAGAAAAAGCGGCGGCGCAACGCGAGGCAGAGGAGAGGCATAGGAAATGGATAGTCGAGATGAAGTGGGCAAAGAGGTGCATGTGGGCGTCAGTGGTGTTTGTGTGCCTGGGTTTGGCTGTAGGCATGTCCGTATGGGGAGCATTGGCATCGAGAAATAAAAGTGGAAAGGGAGCGTTGGCACCATGAACGCATGTTTGCAATATACATATCGTGCTTATTGAGGGCCCTTTTCACTAGTCACGAATGTAATGTGTATCTATAGCATACAGAACTGATCTTGAAAGATAATTCAATAACAATAAAAGCCGAAGCTCAAGCGCTCAAGCGTTATGCAGGTTGATTAACTGAACCCCAGGGCCAGAAGATTGGTACAGTCCTATGAGACAGAGTGGACATTAGTACAGGATGTGTAGGTGTACGAGACCTGCCAACCTTATGTAATGCTGCCATTTCGGGTCGTTGCCAAACTTCTTGTTGCCAGATCTCTCCAGGGAGGGGACACCAGAAACCTAAATGTAGTATTATGAAGATACACTAGTGTACCCCATTTAAGAGAGAGCTCACGTTACGAACAAGAAACCAGGTGAATAGAGGACTTAATGCAGCCAAGGCGACGGTGCCTCTAGGGAAACTGACCGTCTGTAAAGCGGTGGTCGAGAGCGCCCAGATACCCGTCCATATTCCAACTTCACCAACGTAACTTTATAGATTTGGTCATGAACTTGAGTTTTGTTTTGTGACAGATACAGACTCACTTTGGGTGTCTACTAATGCCCCATAAACCACTAGTGATAAACTGTTCATCGTGTTGTTTTCTGTGTTTCCGACGTCTCCAGGCGCTCTTTTGGTAATCCGCAACAACTTCGAAGAGAAAAGAGCCCACAAAAAGGCCCAGAGCTGCGTAATCACGAACTGTGAGTGCGGGGTGCAGAGAGGCGGGGATTGCATTGCAAAGATAAACGGGGAGTCCAACCAGACTAATCCATGTGGCTTGATATATGCGCGACATCTATCAGCACGATGTTCGAGGGATAGTGTTTCAAGAATAATACCTTGAGCTAGCCAATAATAGGTGAAACTCTTTGGTCGTTTCTTGATCTCGTTGAAACGAGAGTCGCCGCCGGTTTTGACGGACCTCTGAATAGGTCCAAAGCCAGTCAGACACTCCTCTGACAAAGTAGTTTCACGTTCATACGGAAGTTAAAAATATTCCAAGTCGAGTGCTCCAAATACCCAACGCGGCGCTCAACAGTATCTGCCTGGGTGCGAGAGAGGCCAGCGGCGCAAATTGTATTCCAGGAACCCTGTCATAGAATTTGGTCTTAAGAGTCGGATAGTACAGAGAGAGAAAGGTGCTGGAAAGGAAGCCAAGAGCTCCCCCTAGGTCAAAAAACCTATCTTCCTGTCGTGGGACGAAAAGAAGGGCGAGAACTAATGGGTTCTTAGTTGGCCATTGAGTAGAGATTACGGCTGGTATGAAACTTACGGGTTTGTAGACCGTACGTTCCCGCAATGGTAGGCGCTATGCGGGAGAACACGGGCATTGATATCAGATGGCTGTGGCAGTGATGAGTAGGGAAGAAAGAGATTCAAGAATGTTGGTTGCCCAGTCCGACCGACTTAAGTACCTTGATCGCCATGTAAGGGTTGGGGTGAGTGAGGTCATGAGGGACATTTAAAACAAGGACAAATACACAAGAATTACAATTACAGCTTAAGGGCTGAGACTGCGACGAGTATGTTACCAGAGGGGAACAATTCCACTAGTTTTATTAAAGTGATTTAATCAGCCCTAGCGATATCTGCACACATGCCATCATAGCAAAGCGGCCTCGAAAAGATCTCTTGGGTTACCCGAGATAAGAATGAGGTGTGACAGGTAAAAGCTGTGACAAGGTGACCCCGTTTGGATTGATTCTGAAATTTCCCACACAGCTGACCCGTTAGAGTCTCCTTCCAACGAGCAGGCTCTATCCTCGTCTCGTCCTCCGCCTCTCGCTCATCGAGTCCCTCGAATCAGTAAATCAAGAATTAAAAAAATATCAAAAATATTTTATTGGATCGATTCGGCCTGGTTCTGTGCCATTGAATTTCAGTTTTCCAGTCCGTTTGTTTCCACTTTATTTTATTCCGTCACAATAACAATAAAAGTCTCATCAGGGGCATATTCCGTACCCACATACGATAAAGCAGCGGGTTCGGCTACATACAAACCAACCTTTAGACAAAACTAGATCTGACGCTGTGTCATCTAGGTAACTACACATCACACATCACCCAATTTTTCTATTACACACACTGGTCGCGTCGGTTTAACAGCACTCGGCTCGGAGTCTAGGATTGCTCTATTTCATGGACAATCCCCAACACTATCAACCTTTGTCGCATGCCCTACATCCACCACAGGCCCAAGCTCATTTAGCGTACCCATCAAACATCATGTTTAACGCAAAAGTAATGCGTGTACAACGTAATCATCGCGAGGAAGAGGAGGAGGAAGAGGAAGAGGAAGACGGCGACGATGAAGGCCTCGTAGAAGAACAACTAAGTCGACAGGAACCCGACGCCCATGGGAGTCCACCCTCTACCCCTCAAACAAATACAACTGGGTGTGTACATTCTTCTAAATAGGAATAGTACATCCAATTCAATTACTTCTTACCATTGCCCATATTGGATAAAATGCAAAAAAGCTCCGCGAACGCGCAAAACTCACAAAACCAATTGCTCCAATCCCAACAAGACGACCAGAACTCAACAGAACGGAAGCGTCGGCCAGGTCGACCGCGTGGGTCCAAAAATAGGAAGCCTCGCGTCAGTCAGAGTACGCCCAAGTCGGAGGCTGGCTTCTATAATCCGAACAACGGCGTCACACCACCCCAACATCCAGACGTTAATGCTCATAATCAACAATACTACGAGTTTCAATGGAGAGTGTTGAATCTATGCTCGGAATTTTACACTGCTGCTGAAGAGCTTGTAGTATGTGATCACATGGTTTGACAGGGGACACCTGCTAATGAGATGCCATCGTAGAAAGGTACTCAACCTCTTGTCATAGCGCAATGCTACCAAATGGGACCCGGAAGCAAGGTCGACCCTTTAGTCATGCTCAATGAAGCGAGACATATCTGTGACACACTAGTAAGCTTTTCTCTCCCTCATCGTCGACTACTATGACATCCTACAAACGAATTTCAGCTACATAACCCGTCACAACTCATCTCATCGCCTCCACCACCAATGTTCACTGTTACACCTACATTATACCAACCTGCGCAAACCCAATCAGCCGCGTCGACCTCACCCCCCACCACCCGCTCGGCGGCCTCTACGAGCAGCAAAGCAGTCAAACCGACTGCTGTCATTTCCAACCCAGGAACCTTTGTTATGCCTCTACCGCCCACCCAGACGGCCTACCCTCACGCACAATATTCAGTATACCCACCACCGCCCGGCCAGTATCCCACGACACCATACTATCAATACCCATATGTCAGTCCCGGATCCTACTACTCGCAGCCACCGCCGCAGACTCTACCGCCACTATCAACTGCCACAACTACGGCACAACCCTCGTCTGCTCAAGTGACACAGACCGAAGCATCTTCGAGCACGGGTGTTACGCCTGTCATTACCTCTGCAGCCAGTGCTGCAGGGAATCAAGGGGCGTGGTCAGACGAAGAGACGAAGAGGCTCAAGAAGCTGGCTGATGAAAGCAGATCTGTTGGTCCAGGGGGGGAGATCGAGTGGAATTGGGTGGTGAGCCAATGGGGTAATGGTCGGACAAGGTTAGTATCCGTAACTTTTGGCTTTTTACTACGCTGTGCTCATGGGGTTCTCTTCAATCTTCAATTATAATTATTTTAGACACCAGATCTTGATCAAAGCGACTTCACTCGGCCTTAAAGTGGGCGGACCCCGAGGTGCAAAACGACGGCGGGAGGACGACAGTACCAACGATGCTGTGAGCTCCGCGGCCCCGCCGACTCCAGCTATCCCTAACGCCACCACTAATATCCATACGACCATTTTGAACACGACCGCGAACACCTCCAACGCCCCCTCCGCCTCACCCGCACACAGTCAAACGGCATCTACCCCTGCCGCTTCTCCAGCATTAGCACACCAGCAGCGGCCAGCTCCAAAAACTGTATCGAGCCTACCTTGGCCCATGCCCACTGTAGCTGTCAACACACCCTCACCTGTCGTCACAAACTCAACGACATCAGTCAGTCATGATCAGCAGCGCACGAGCTACTACCGCGCTCGTCCTTCTCAGGACGCAACGTCGTCATCAGGTGCTCCTGGAGTGTCCAAATCGTCATCACAAACCCCTCAACACACAACACATCCCTACATGTATCAGCCCAATGGAAGCACGGGATCCTCAAGGTTGGGGAAAGAGAACGGCAAATGAGACTTTAGATGTTTTTTGTGCGTGTGGACCCGGCCACCATCCCGCTTCCGCTTCCCCACCTCCCCCCCCCCCCCCCCCCCCCCCCCCCCCCCCCCCCCCCCCACCCCCCCCTCCCCCCCCCCCCCCCCCCCCCCCCCCCCCCCCCCCCCCCCCCCCCCTCCCCCCCCCCCCTCCCTCCCCCCCCCCCC
>JABCKK010000043.1:7446-50129 GCA_018221785.1 Calocybe gangraenosa
CTGTTTCTCTTCCCTTTTGGTGTTAGGCCTCGTCTAGTGCCACGGTGGATTGGTCAACTTGTCTACCTACAACCCAGCACATTTGAATACATGAGCCATATCACAATAGATGATTCGCGGGCAAGGAAAATCCTTGGGTATGTGTTACAGCAGATCGTGGTTCGCCAGCTCATCGTTGCTCAAGTTACCAGCCTCAGTGGAGCATCGCACAGTGCATTCGATATGCAGTTGAGGAGATAGAAACAGGCAAGACTGGATCAGCGCATGGTTTACAGCTGAAAGCGGACTATACGCAATAATTCTACTTGCTTTACGATGCCACAAGCATAGTCATATTCTACTCTTCCCTACTTTCGTCGAACAAAGACACAAACTCTTCAAATACCTTCATCCGGTCGCCGATTTCCCTCTTCGCTCCGCAATCTTGAATAGCGTAACTACTTGAATTGTTATATACACAAGGAAACCTTTGACATGTAGAGATGCTCACGATGTGATTTCCCCAGATGTGCCCTTGAATTCCGCCCAATCCTCATCGACATCAACCTCGAGCGCAGCACCATCCAGGAACATCATCTTGTAGCGTCCACCTTGAGACACCTTGGAGGGATATCTTACACACCATCCAGCGGAGGGGATAAAACGTGACTGTATGCCTCGTTCCATCGCTATCTGGTTGAGGTCATCACGCTGTATAGAGTTGATGTTGGAGAGACCGCGCTTAGTGCTGGTGTCCTGCTCGAGGGGCGCGTACTCGGTTTCGTTAACACTAGAAGCTGCTGTCCCATGTATAGCCGAGGCAGCTGAGATCTTTGGTGGGCGAGGTGCAATATTAAACAACGAAAAGCTGCTTATCGGAACAGAGGCAGATATCCTCCTTGTACGTGGAACACTTTCTGCTCCCGTTGCTATGGGAAAGTCGACCTTGGTGTCTTCATCCATTGGCGGACTTACACTAGCGGAATCTGGTGGTAGTTTATTCATCAATTCTTCATAAGTGTCGCATACTTGTACGAAGTGTATCAAGTGTCGCATGGCATCCCTTTCCTCCTGCTTCAGGTCCTTCCAACACTTGGTCGAGATGTATGATGATTCAGCAACTAATGGAATGACTTTTGTCGTCCACTCTTCCCCTTGTATGCCTTGGTTGTGCTGGGCAAATTCAACGGACTTGTCCTGACGAGAAAAGCGGATGCGGGTGCAGGGAGAGCACCTTGACGATGCCGCTGGGTCCTTTAGTAACACTTCAATCTCTCCGTGAGGCGTATTTGCCATTAACGTGCTTTTAGCCCCAGCTGAATATAAAACGAGCTTGAGGACGTCATTGGGAGGGTCAGTGAAGATATAACGAAGACCGTGTTGTTATACCTTGGGTGTCCGCCGTTGAATTTCACCTACGAGGCGGGAAGCATCGTTATATTGTTTCCAATAAGTCTGTGGGAGGGTGCGGATGGAAAACTCTTGTATTGGTTCGATGAGACAGCACGGTGCACTCAGATGAGGGGCACCGTAGATTGCAATCTAGACACAGAGAACTAAGGTCTGTCTCTGGAAGTATCGACATTTCTTTTCACCTTTTTACCGTCTGGCCCTATGACGAGGACTTCATTCCCTTTCAGTCCCTTTCTCCGTTGGCTTTCGCGAAAATCTACCAGGAGTGAGTGGGAAGGTAGTACCGTAACATGCCCATGTACTGTCTTATGGGTTTGGCAAGACAGACCCAGAGTATTGAATGCCGCGGGTCGTGCGGTACCAATCGGCAACTTAAAAGCTGGACTGATAATCTTGAAATGACAGTATTATTTCAAGTCAACAAGGAAATCTTTGCATTTCATAATTACCGTCTGCTCATCGAACTCTGGTTGGCGCTGTTTCCGACTTTCTCTAAGTGTTGGGGTATGAGCGTGAATCACATGTGTTGCTTCGGACGATTTGCCTTGGGTTTGCAACGAAGCCGTGCTCGAAATGGCGGAACATAGGTCTAATTCTGCTTGCGATCGGAGCACGGGTATCTACTTCTACTGGATGGATAGGCACGTCCTTTGCCTAGAAAATAAATAAGCAACGTTTGTGGGCGTTTCTTATCTTACTTCAAAGGGGGCCGATCCTGTAAGGCAGTAAATCACTACATATCCCAAAGACCAGATGTCTACGGGAAATCCATGGGGTCGTCCAGAAATAATTTCACTATCAAAATAGTCTCAGGAAACAGAGACAGGAGAAATGTTATCCGTACGGTGCAACGTAACCATGCGAAGGACCACTGTATGAGGATGTTGTAATATTTTTGCTTGTCAGACGGGTGGAATGTTCGAACCCAGAAAGTTTCTGGGGTTGATTGACTTTAGCTCCCAGCTGTTATAAGCTACGAACCTTACTATTCTGTAATCGCCAGTTAAGAGGATGTTGGATGGATTTATGTCGCGATGGATAACAAGTTCTTTCCTTAGGTAAGACAAGGCATCTATGAGGCTCTTGGTGACGCCGCGCAACTCGGATTCATGTATGGCTTTTTGGGAACGGGATTGAATAAAGCTAGCTAAATTACCAGCAGAACAAAGCTCAAGAATGTGAAAAGTTTCCTGTGCGGTCGAGAACGCGGAAAATAAAGACACTATGTTCGGGTGGTGAAGCGCTTGGTGTAGGGAAATCCACGGAGAGAAGTCAGGTTTCGCAGATGATGATTCCACGGGCAAAATAGGAACCTACATCATCATTAGGTATTCCAGAGCTGGAGACGAAGCACGACACCTTTTTGAGGGCAAGCCGTCGATTTCTGAGACGTCCACTCTTACATACGACTCGAAACAGCGTACATCTTCTATTATGCGACAGTTCTTCTAGGATCTCAAACGTCTTTGACAAGTTAGTGCCAAACCGTTGGTACAAGACTAGTATTCGACAGCACCTCAAGGCCATTCGTGATAACACCGCCTACTGTTTCTGCCGATGGCATTTTGAGATGACTGTGCGTGAGGGAAGTTGGCCCTGGACTAGAAGTGCATTGTAAGTGGGGAAGTGAGGGTTAGCCCAGGAGTCTCAGTTGCTCAACGAATCTCCGAGCTGTCACGTTCGCGAACCGTCACACCGTTATGACTCATGCCAAATGAACATATATATGCAATACGACTGCAGAGGCCGTCGTAAAGGTCGATAGATAAATATTTAGAGCACGGGATGAACCGGTGAACGTGGGTGGTTCACCATTTGAGATCTTCCAGGGTCAAATTGCAGTATCATAAGTAGATGTGTGACTCGATGACCAAGGGTGGGGTGATGTGGGTTGGTGTTTTAATACACTTTGAAACAGACGATCAATCCTACACATACAGGTTGATAGCATGGACATACTGTGAGGCAAGCCTAAACAAATGGGTGGGAATAAAAAAAACAATGGATGAGCGAACGAACAGAGATGACCAGATGATGGGTGCTTTTGACGATCTATACAAAACAATGCTTAGGGGCAACAGTTTGCTTGACAGAATAGAGTCCGTGATTATGATGAGATATAAAGTCGCAATGAGATGAGACCGTGAAGAACTACGGCTGTATGGATTTGAGTTCGGCCACGAGACGCTGAGATTGTCAATCAGCCAGGATGTATTTTTGAGGTTAAATGACAAAGATACCTCCGCCTCTCGTAACAGAGCCTCCGGACTCATATCGGCGTTTTGTGCTTCACCTAATTTGATCCCATACTGTAATAATTGTCGCATATAGTATGGGTTGATAACGGTCTCGTCTGGAGCTAAGATGTCTTTGACGGCAGGCGTTTCCGCTTGAGAGCGTGTCAGCCTTCTAGTGCCCAAGCAACGCAAAAATCGTGGACCGCTCACAATCTTTCATGGCCAGCCAATCCTGCTCTAAGAGTTCTGGAATCGTTGCCCTCTCTTTTGGACTCCGGCACAAACAGCCCTTCATACAGTCAATAATGTCGCGCCGCACTTTTCTTTTCAGGTGATCCAGTCGTTTTGGCGGTGTCGCGTTACCCGGCGGGGTGCCACTACTGCTAGCAGTAGGCGGTGGCGCGACGGGAATCGAGTATTCTGGAAACTCAATGATGTGTGCCATGTTCGGGATGGCACTCATTTTTTGGTAGATGGATAGATGCTGGAAGGGCGGCTGTCCGTAAATCATCTGATAGATGATGCAGCCTAGTGACCAGACATCACTGGGACGGCCGACCTTCAGCCGGCGCATACCCTCTGGCAGTTGTATAGCCTCTGGGCTCATATAATTAACAGTGCCGACCTTCGACCAAGTTAGATAAGACAAGGGATGATAAGGTAAAAGCAAGGACCTGGTGATCTCTTTGAATATTCGTTGTGTCGTTCGCGATAGCGTTTGCTATTCCGAAATCAATCAATTTAAGTTGACCTCTCACGATGACAAAGTTGGCTGGCTTTAAGTCTGAATGCACAATTTTTTCATCATGGATGACCTGCACCGCCTGTAACATCTGCATAAAGTGACATTTATTAGCCATCTGTCATCATTAGAGCTAAAGGGACGCCGATGTCGATTTACCTGTTGCCAATAATACGCAACCCAAACCATATTTAATGGTTCGTGTGCTCTTTCGCTGATCAGCCTCGCCAAGTCCACTTCGCCGCATTCCATTACCAACATTAAGTAACCTTTGCTTCCGCCAGGTCCCGATTTCACCTCACTGTCAATCAACCTTATTATGCGAGAGTTGCCGGCCAATCGTTTGAGCAGGGCAATCTCGTTCATATACCCACTCATAGTCTCAGCATCTGTTTTGTCAAGGTGTACTCGTTTGATAGCATAGAGTCCGCCAGCAGAACCGAGCACACGAAAGACGCGTGAAGAACCGCCTTTGCCGATCATATCAAGCCGAGCGTATGCTTTCTTATTTACCTGTAACAGATCATTGAAGACAAATGGACGGAATGACTGGTCCAATGAATCGTACCACTATATGTCGTTGTTGGGCAGCAGTTGACCCACTGGTAGGGACTGAAACCCTAGGCGCTGCAAACGTATTTTTTGGCTGCTGTTGCTCTGGAAGAGACTGCTGCTGCATCCGCCGGGCATCGCGATCTCTCTCCCGCTCATTGTGAGATCCGTAGTCGTCATCTCGATCGGAGTTCGACCAGCCTTTTGCTGATGGAGCTCTTTCAGGAAGTGGGCCATCACGTAGAACAGCTTCAGGGGCTGTAGGGCTACGTTTATGACTCGCAAGGGCTGAAGAAGGCGCAGGGGAGAGTCTCCCCGTCGTGCGCACAGGGGGTGGGGATATGTGCCCAGCCTTGACGGAAGATGGAGATATACGCCCTCTCCCACCAGGTGGGGAAACTTTTCCGGGGGGTGATGCCCGCCCAACTCTCCCACTAGGCGGGGAGTTACGACCTAGCCGAGCACCAGACGGTGAGAGTCCTCCAGTGCGTGATGACGGGTCCACAACTGTAGGAGAACCAACATTTGTAGACATTGGCATTGATCGCAGCGTGTCAGAGTCACGACGCCTATGGCCGTTATTTACTCGATGGGTTGAAGGCGGTGGTTGAGGATGGGACTCGTATTGCATGTCGTAATGCTCTTCTTGCTCCGCATGTCGACCTGCATCAATAAATTAGAGCTCAATACAAAGACGTCATGCGACGAGACATACGTTCAACTTCTTCTGGTTCTCGACGATGCTCTGATGTGATATGAGTGAACAGCAGCTAAACGAAAGAAAGTGAAGCAACTTCGTAATTCTCTATCTTTGTCTTCTAGTGTTGATCTTTTTGCCACACTCGCGCTCTCGTTAGTGCTAGGACCTATACATAAAACATATCTCAGAATGGCTACGTCATATGTCTGGGCAGGAACTAACCGGATCGCAAGCGGTTGTACTGATCTCTCAATTGCTGTTGGTGCTGTTGTTGCTGGTGATGATAGCTATGTCCAACGTCGTGCACTGAGGGGGGGTATATTTGTCATGTCATGCTATATTCATGTAATGAAAACGTACAGCTCAGAGCATCGCTCAGACTAGCTGACCGTCGCGGCCTTACTCCTGTAGACGACTGCGTCGGCAGAGCTGATGGCGGAAAACTCGGTTCACGAGCGCTACTACTGGGCGCAGCGCCGTAGCTCCTTTGCCTAGACGTTGCAATGAATGGTGGCGCGGAAGGCGGCGGTACAGAAAGGGGTGCAAGTTCCACATCTTCAATACTACCTATATCAGGTAGCGGTTCCGAGGATGGAAATGGGGTAGATGAGGGTGCTATAGGGTGTACTAAATCGTCTTCTGTTGAACGGAGATAGATCGATAGTTGAGAATATAAGTTTTTTCTGGGAGGGTGGACTTACCGAGATCCGTGTCTGTATCTACAAGGGCGTCATTTCCAGGTGGGGCGGCGGTGCCGTGTGACTCTAGAATAGGGTATTCTCCATACCTCAGGGCGCTTCCGACAGACGCGGAAGGCTTCATGACGCGACCAGCTCTGTTAGGCCCAGGCATGATCTGTCTGTGGTTTGAATCGGAGGATGGTCCCGATCTCAGATATGTAGAACGAATTTGCGCAGAACGACTTGAATGTAAAGCTTCATGTCCCTGTTCAGAATCACTGATAATAATGTTCTCTTTTTCATGCTGGATATCTGCGGCATGTTGGGAAGATCGAGCGGTGAGTTTATGCTTGTCGTTGTCGTCTGTGGTAACACGTCGAGGGAAAGGTTTTGCTTTATGGCTTAAGAGCGGCCCTGACGCGACGCGTTGAAATGAACGGGATTGTGAAGCTTCGGCCTGTAGGCTAGCAGAGCCTGTGGAAACCAAGACAGGATATGCGCTCTCTGACCGCGATAGCGAAGCTCGCCTGGCTTGTGGTGGTGAAAGCTTGATTGGTGCATCTGGTGAAGGATGTGGGAGGTTGTCTTGGGGCGTTGGTGGGGAGGAATTGTTAGATTTTGATGATGATCCTTTGGAGAGACGAATGTAATTTCCATCGTTGTCAAAGACATAATCAAAAGAGAGGTCGTCAATAATAGACGAGTCGTCTGAAGGAGGGGTAGCCAAGGAGGGACGTTTTCTGATATCGAGTGGTGTTTTGGGGGGAGACGTTGAGGCAGACTTTGGTAACAGCTTGGGGGACGTTGAGGGCGACGTGGACGACATTGTGGAGAGCGAGGACAGCAGTGAACACAGCGAGCAAAGCAAGAAAACAAAAACAAACCTGTGAAATGAAATATGCCTCCAACCACGCCCGCCAAAAACGAACACGATGTAGGCCAGGACCCCGGTCATCCACTTATTTAACGCATTCTAATTGGCTGTCAATCGGGGTCCTCAACACGTTTCGTAACAACGCGGTCACGAGACTCAACACGCAAGCGTGACTTGTATATCAAAGTTTACTCTTCTCTGGTATAAGCCTGCCTAGCATCCCAATCATCTCCTCCACTTCTCCTTCCAGACGGTCTATCAGGTCTTTGCATGTCGGGATATCATTGATAAGTCCAATCGCGATCCCTGCACTCCAGATCCCATAATCAGGGTCTCCAAGCTCGTATACTTTACGCCCTCGAGCTCCTGACACGAGTTCTCTGATATCCTCAAACTTCGCTCCGCCTGGCCGATTCTCAATGGACACAACTTCCATGGATACTTTGTTTTTGAACACTCTTGACGTGTTGCGGAGCGTTCGGAAGATGTGAAGCGTGTCAGTTTCTGTTGATGATACAATCCTATCTTTGATGTTTTGATGGATCGGGCTGTAAGTGTCACTTAGTTGAAGTACAATAAGCGGAATTTCGATCTTTACCTCTCAACAGTACACATAAACCTTGTGCCTATATGAACATCAGCGGACAGCAGGACCTTCACAGAAACAAAAAGAAATATACCCATGTTTACACCCTAGCGATATGCGTAGTTTCGTTGTGAGGCAGTGTGCTTGGCCAAATGAGGCGTATGTATAAACTCACAGCTGCACCCAGAGCTAAAGCAGCAGCAAATCCGCGGCCATCCGCAAAACCTCCGGACGCGATAAAAGGTATGTTTAACTCTTTAGCTCCACGGGCAAGCTAAAGGCCCGAGGTGTATAATCATATTCTGTCATGAAGAAAATTGCTTGACATACGAGAACCAAGCCTCCGATATCTTCTTCGCCTGGGTGTCCAGCACCTGTCAAAAAAAATTATACGCACCGCCATAGGGCAGTATCCGACTACAGAAGTAACGAACATTCAAATCCGTCGATACTTAAAACATCGACTCCAAGTCGCTCAGCACTCTGTTCCACAAATGAACCGTTTAGAAGCGACTGCTAGAAGGAGAAGTTTTCACCTTCGCATGTCGTATCGTTGTACACTTGTGTAAGATAATACAGCCATGGCTTTTGAAAATTTTGATTAAAGGCCCCGCTTGTCATCGGAATTCGTCACATTACCTACACAGCAAGGCAACCACTTACGATTATTCCCAGCCGTCTCAAATATCCGAATACCCTCGTCAACAGCTGCGCGCGCATACGCCTCGTAGTTTGGGGGGTTGATGCTGGGTAACATAGTGATATTCACGCCAAATGGTCTAGCAGTAAGCTTGCGCGTCTCGCGAATCGCCATACGAAGAGCCTCTGGTGAAGGTTGAGTAAGAGCCGTCAAGATCCCTAGCAGACCAATCGCCGTCAGCGTGTCGGCAAAGGCAGTGCTTTGTGGTTCTGCCAACCTAATCCCCCCGCTTCTGAGACCGCGGCGGCTAGTCCTGGCAAGCCGACCCTAATATACAAGGGTGAGATGCAACTAGACGAAGTATTAGTATATGTGACGCAAACCATTGCATGCCACCTTGAACGATGGGCCTAAGTTATGTCATGTATATCAACGGAGGTTATATTCTAATCGTAACGCACACTCGGATACCAAGCAGCTTTGTCAAAGGCGTAACAATCATACTTAAGGAGGAGAGCAAGATATCTGAGAGATGGCACAAGGCGAGCTATACGGAAGAGCCCTAGATACAACCCCCAAGTCCAGCTTACCCCCCGGTTTGAATTTGGACCCGATATCCGAGGATCGTGTAACCCAAGCCACGTGTTCCGAATCTAGATATAAGTGTACTCCGTTCATTTTAATGCTGATCTTACTTATGAATATGAACCACCCGGAACATAAACAGGCAACCACCCAGATCTTGCACTGCAGTCTACTAATACAGCAAAAAGGCATATTTGTGGAAATTTTCATGCTATTATACAGCTGGCGATGAAAAATCCTGAACTAATACCTCGATTACATCTAAATGGCGCCCATAATGAACATGGGCTATGTCTCGAAAACGCCTTACCTAACCACTCAACGCAACAAGCGTCTGTTTGCGTTTATCGGTCCATGTTTCTGCTTCTCCGGATTCCGGCGCTTAGCATTGTGGATCCACGCATCATATCACACGTGGTAGAGAGATAGATCTTGTGCCCTCAGCGAAAGCTCACATTTAGGACCCTCACCGATGCCATGTCTTTAATGGCGACAGTAGTGCTTTACACACCTATTACCCATCTCACTACCCTCCGACCACACCAAACTTCACCTCTAGCTTCACGGAGGTAAGACTCATACGACCCACCACCTATAATGGATTATGGGCAGAATGGAGTCACCCACCTCATATGAGGGCCGACTCTTCCGATGCCTTAGCTTCCCATAAGTTGGTTGTACAGCCCACTTTTACACTTAGAAGCGCCTACTCAAAGGAAGGTCAAACCACTCCATCTTAGCGGTCTCTCTGTACCAAGTACTGCTCTATCAGTGCTAGTCAGAAAACCCTACGCCCACTATACCGTCTCACAGCATTCCAACATGACTCGATCCTAGTACAGTCCAGCGAGCACATACTCCATGTGCTTATGAGTATCTAAGCCTGGCTTACCATCCAATCCTCATACACAGGAATAGCCCAGCATCTGGTGTGCCTCCCCAGAAGGGAAACACATAGCTGTGGTAAATGGATATAAACCCTACTTGCTCAACGAAACGCCCACTGTTACTTCCTCCTGCTGTTCACTTCTACAATGGGTTCGTATGCTTGTACGTCTCATTCTTTGTCCCAAAGTAACAGGCTGATGCGTCTAATAAGATCAAAAAGTCATCTTCAAAAGTGTAGCGGACAAACATGGCTTGTACTGCCAAGAATCCATACGCGAACACGATGGAAGATATGTAGTCAGAGTAACAGGTACTTTTTTTATCACAAATCCACGCCATCCTTCTAAATGTGCGTCCATGCAGTACAGGACCCTAATCGCGATCCCCACCCCTATAGCTACGATTCCCGTCCCCGCAGTTCAAGATTTGTCGCCCAAGAAGAGGCGTTCTATGCGGCTCAACAGGGGCTTGAGTCAAGGGGATATCGTAAGAATTTCACAGCTTTCAAAGTGTCTCTTTTTGACCCACAACATAGGGCGACGCCGTGAGACCTCAGCCAATCATTGAGACGGCTTTACTTACTTACAGACGCAAATCTAATAGATTACAAGACGGAGCTCAATAATATCTTGAATTTCAGGCACAAGACTCTGACATTTTACAACACATGCCAAGGCCCCGACCATGAAGCCGTTCATACCTCGCAGATACTTAGTGTGTAATGCCACCGATTTTCCAGTTCTTTTTTAACAAACTATGACAGTTAATGGCGAGACAGTCCCCAATGGGAGCGCAACAGCTTTACGGCAAACTCATGCTGAAGAACTCGCCTGCAAACGATACCTTGAATATTACGGACTTAGCGCTGAACCTCGTTACTAATAAGCTTCAACTGGCCTCCGAGGACGTCCGTAAACTATCTAATTGTATAATTAAGTCTCAGACGGACAGATTATAGTTTTTCGAGTTATCTACAAGGACATCGTACATACACGTTTTGACCTAAATGGAATATATATCCTGATCAGATAAATAAGTTGCATATCGTGACGTTGTTTTCCCCCAGTGTGAAATGCTCTACTGAACCTTCCGTGGTGATATTGTATTGCATTGTCGGCCCTGTGTGACGAAAAGGAGCGTGAATCATGAATCACGGCTCCGAGATATTTTCATTATTGTTGTTATCAGAGAATTGGATCTCACGTTGATACAAGGTGTATCGTGCCCCCCCAAATTTAGATTCCGTAACAACTTGTCGTTCATCATTAACGTAAGACTGGAACCACATCCTCTCGAGTTATATTCAAGGAGTTAGATCATAAACCAAACACACAAATTAAACACCTTGTCACTAAAAATGTGGTTCATAGATCATGGTTAAATTAAAAAGGACTATACATTCTGGATATGTTTACCGTCAATGCCGAAAATTAAATATTCCATCGCCACAACAACACTGTGACGTTATCGTCGGGACTACCGTAGTCTTCGTACTTCGTAATGTAACCAAAAAAAAAGGATCATTGAGTATTTGTAGTTTCAGGCTGAGGTTCTGCAGCGGTGGCTGTTGCTGTAGGTGCTACGATAGGGCCAGAAGCAGCCCCATCCTCCGATTCCAACTTGTCCAGCCACTTGGATACAAACTTGGAGTGTGCAGCATAGTTAATCGTGGTATCGAGGGTGTCCCTGTCAGCTCAAAAGTCAAACCCGACTCAGGAGCAGATGACCCGGTAGCCCCAAACAACTGCTTACCGGACAACACCCTGTTTGTCGATAATAATAGTGACACGGGCGACTGCAGCTAAGCCGAACATTCCTTTACCAATCTTGTAAGCCTTGACTGCGTCTCCATTCACGTCGCTGAGAACGGGATACTGTACAAAGTAAGGGATGAGCTTGTCTGAGACGACAGCTGCTCACTGTCAACTTTTCCTTCTCGACGAACTGCTTTTGTTTTTCCACAGGATCACGGCTAAGGCCTATGACTTGAACTTTGCCCGGCTTAAATGTGTCCTTTTCTGTACGAATGGAACCAATACCATTACTTATGAGTTGCTCATGGGCAGGAACTTGGTGAGTTGAGACTTGTGCTCACCAGCGATCGCGTCGCGGAATTGGCAAGCCTCTTTCGTGCATCCATAAGATCCTATATCCAAATACATATGTGACTCAAATGACAAGCCAAGTGGGAGAATACCTGAACTGGGGTAGAAGAACAGTACAATCGGCACACCGCCTTCTCCAGGCCTTAGATCAAAATTCTCACCTGTGTAGTTGGGGAGGGAGAGAGACGGTGCTTGTTTGCCTATGAGTGTTTGGTGGGACATGGTGGGTTGAATAAAGAAGGCCACTTGATCGGCTGACTTTGACGACACACTGTACTTAAGTCACGCCACCAAGCAAGCGATTCAAGCCAAATATGTAAACCACACTAGCTGCTATGAAACTAGGCTTATTCAATGCAGCATTATCCGGGGCAGTTCTTGAGAAATCGATATGGAGACTAATACCAGCACGAATCTCAGGGATGGGCTATTCAGCTGATAGACACTCGCAATGGAAGTAGAGGTGAGGGGTTCTACGCGACAGCATTATACACGTCACAGAAACCAGGCGCACGGTATTAAGGGCGGTGGTGTATATTATTTTCGAGTTCACGGTCAAATGCAACCATGTTTAGGTGGATGATGACGGGTTCTGGGCGTTCATGGTTTCTACAATGGCATTTCAGTAGAGCGCTCATTCGCAGAATAGCAGACTCACCAGCACTCAGTTCAGCAAAACGTGCATTAATTCGCTCTGAATGTTTGATAAACTTCTCTGTGCAATTTGTTATGCATTGGTCCTGAAATTTTGGTGACGACAATGAGCGCGAACAAAAAGGAAAACAAGTCACCTCTTTTGAGGAGAGTGCTTTGCTTGTAAAATCATTACAGCACGAGTTGAAGCATTTTTCCACCAAGTTGGAGTACATTTTCAAGAAATCTTGCATCTGAGGTTTTGGTCACTCCATGGTCTTTGCGAAAGAAAAGTGCATGAACATACCTGTCTCTTCTCGATTATCTTTGTCATATGAGCTTGTTCAGCGGAACTGAAGTTTGAAAAGTCCATGGCTGATGTGAAAATGAAGGTAGCAGGTATTCAAGTTGGTAGTGGTTGTGACAGAGAACAGAGCAATAGCTAAATTTGGCTCGACAACAAGCGAGTTCCACGTGCTGAGCCCACTCTATTACTAGCAGCTTAGGTTGGGCCTCGCCGTTTCTACCATCTCTGACTCCCGAGTTACTTATTGTATATATGATAAAAAAGGCATCATAGTCGCTATCCATGTTTTTTTAACCAATGCCGCCTGAAAACCTTGGTCCTAGTTGAAATTAAAGTACATGTCAAATTCTCAGAACAGTGTCGCCCTGTACTGGATACCAATAGAAGCTAATCAGACTTTTGCTCTCACTTGGGTTCAGCGCACCAATATGGACTGAACATGATATCTATATATTGTACTTGCATATGAGATGATCATGGAGTTTGCCGAGATCCTTACCCTTCTTGTGCTAAGATTATCATCTAGTGAGTCAATGATCTCTGTCAAAGCAACAAAGGCGTTAAATAGCTGCTCGCACGTTTTCAGTGGATGACCATCACAACATGACCATATCTTTCAAAGACGCCCTTTCACGTCTAGAAAACAGTCGAGTAAAGTCAACTCGCCCTCTCATCCCACCTCAGATCCTCCAGGAAGACCTTCCTTTGTGCGTTCTAAGCTGGTGCACGTTGATTGCTACTGACATACCAAAAGATCTCTCCTTGCCGCACAAACTGTGATACAGGGCCGTTTAGCAGCAGAAGAAATTTTAAAAGGTCATAACGATCGGCTCGTGGTAGTCGTTGGGTATGTCTCCCTGACTGGACAATCTTGTTCGTCTACTTTGACACAACCCCTTTCATTATTGCAGGCCTTGTTCGGTCCACAATGTACCCGCTGCCTTGGAATATGCTGATCTTTTGAAAGAATATGCGGACAAAGCTCAAGACGACTTACTGATTGTCATGCGTGTCTACTTCGAAAAACCTAGAACAACCGTTGGGTGGAAGGGTCTCATCAACGACCCTGATATGAATAGCTCCTTCCAAATCAACAAAGGTCTTCGCCTGGCGCGCACGCTCCTTCTAGACGTGGCCAAGAAGGGCATACCTGCAGGATGCGAGTTTCTAGATACCATCACACCCCAATATACAGCAGATCTAGTATCTTGGGGCGCCATTGGCGCTCGCACGACGGAGTCACAGGTCCACCGCGAGTTGACATCCGCCCTGTCAATGCCCACAGGCTTCAAAAACTCAACCGACGGAAGCGTGGATATCGCTATCGATGCCTGCCGTGCCGCCCGAAGTGGTCACGTTTTCCTAAGCGTAGGAAAAGAGGGCCTGAGCAGTATCGTTGAAACCGAAGTACGTGTGCTCATCACCATCGAACTACTTCAAGAAGCTTGACATCCACAAGGGCAACCCGGATGTCCACGTTATTCTTCGCGGAGGTGCATCGGGGCCGAATTATGCTGCTGAGTTCGTTCGTGATGCTGGTGCTAAGCTGAAAAAGCAAGGGCTACCCCAAAAAATTATGGTGGGCTAGTCCTTTGCTAGAATCGCTTATTGTTGACGAGGCTTTCAAGATTGACTGCAGCCACGGCAACAGCTCCAAGCAACATCATAAACAAGTCGAAGTAGCTGAGGATATCGTCAGTGAATCATCTTATCGTCCCTGTTACGAACACGTTATGAATGAATCCCGGTAACAGGCGCGACAGCTTGAATTCGAAGACACCGCACCTATGATAATGGGTGTCATGCTGGAGAGCAATCTTGTTGAGGGCAGACAAGACATCTCTGCTGCGGGTCCCAGTGGTCTAAAATACGGTCAATCTGTGACTGACGCATGCCTCTCTTGGGAAAACACGGTCCCAGCTCTTGATCGTCTCCGTGAGGGCGTACGAGCACGCAGAGCAAACCTTGCGAAGGTTGCAATGAGGCAGTAACAAAAACCACGCTGGCTATTTATCACTTCAAAAGGTATGGTTATGATCCCCTTCTACTGCGTATGTTCACTTACAACATTACTTGGTCTGTCCTGATAAGATATGGCTTGACATCTGTTGCGCATTTGAAAGAGTGTCCTGGAGGACTGATTCCGCTTGATCATCCGAATGACTTCTTATTCAACCCTAGATCTCATCTATTCATAACATGTAGTGAAATACAGGGATGCTTATGGCAACGGCCTGTGAACTATCAACTACTGTTCTCACTTGTTCACACCACTGAGGTCGTTAGGGTCGGTGCCTAAACACAGTGAGTTTCAGCCAGCAGAATCATAGAAGCCCATAGACGACTTGCCACATTTCGATTCATGAACATCATAGCGAGGTAACGAGCCGTCTGGAATGAGTTTTGTCACTTTGGCGGTTGTAAACCACTGGAATTTTGAAGGAAAACTCAGTCGTACAACAATTGATAACACCAGTCAGGTACTCACGATGTAATGGTCCTTCACACGCTTGCCATAGTTGACTTGTACACTGCCAGTTTGCGAGTGGAATTTTATGCCAGCCGTATAGACTGCCTGTTTACCGGGTGGTACTTTGTAAGATATTAATTTCGACGCTTCGGTTGTTTTCGTCTCAGATGTGGAAATTCCACCCCCGATAGAGATCCCTTCAATGTCAATACCGACATCCATATCTGTAGTTGTCGTCGTTGACATTGAGATGGATCCGCCAAGGGTCACTGTTATAGGCGTGGTTCCTCCCGCCCAACTTTAAGGAAAACGAAAACGTCAGTCGCTTTGTGATCGGGTTGAGGATGCAAAGTAAGCACTTTTGCTGTGGGCTACCGAGGACCTTGTATATTATCTTATCCGGTTTGTTTACGATATTAACCTATGAAACATCAGGCACTACGTTGAAGGATTAACCAATAATCTAACCAAGGTTCGATACTTACTCTTACCCTTCGCCCCCGGACACGACGAGAAAAAATCTTTGTCTCCTATGGACGCATCTCGACCCAAAAGAACTGTCATGCTCCTGTGATCGGTTTTTGGGCCACTGGAAGTAGGCAATGCTTGAACAAGGAGGGGGAAAGCAAGAGCAATGACGACGAGCTTCATTATTTCTTTTTTGAGCGAACTAAAATTATAAACGACCTGCGTTTTTAGTCGATAGCGAGTGGGGGATACCAGCAGTGAGATCCATGTCTAAAAGTGCATTTAGTTATAGCGAGAGACGTTATAGAGTTGCTATGGGCGTAGATTTGTTGCCAGAATTCCGAGTTTAGCGTCTTGAGCGGTATTTGTCAATTCATAAAACCATCATGCAGATGAGGGTCGCGCCGTTTCATGGCTTTCAAGATCGCATGCAGTGCGATGTTCTCAGGAAGAAGGGGGTGACTTCAAGCATATATGGCTTCTGTTCTTATAATAGAATACTCCCGCAATTGTGGCGCTGTCTCATTAAAGCATTATAGAATGGAGATACCGAAGGAGACGAAATACCGTGCATAGCAACCCTTGTACGTGTACATTAAGCAGTACTATGTATAGCTGATTATAAGCGTTATCGTAAGATGCGTAGTGATCCAGGAACGGTTTGTAAGCTACACATGTATACATTGGTTTTTTACTCAAAGTGTCCTAACTGTCTATCATGAAGTGATGGATTCTTCCAAAGGGTGGGCTTTGAATGAGAGCCTTGGAACGTGCTTGACTTCAGCAGCTTCAAGCTGATGTGCGCACTAAACTGTGCGTTGCAAGCGGCCAGTGTTTTGCAATGTGGGTGTTATATCAGCAAATCAATTATTGAGCAACACTTATTAAAAAGCTATAACGGCTATAATTACGGGAAGAAGGTCCTTGGATTTGAAGCGTTTACATTTTAATGTAGATGATTGCAGCAATCAATCACTGAATCAAAGTGGTGCATTGAGGTCACAGAATCGTATGTAGCCGACGAATGAGCTCCGCTGGATTATTGAGTGATGCGCAGAGACCGTCTATCCATTAGAACAGGGATCTGGGATGTACACAAAGGCTATAGATAACAAACGCAGGAAGTTGATTGAGGCTGCGTGACTATCAGATTGTTGCCATAGGTTTACTATCCGTTCCCCACGGTTCATGGACGACGCCATATAGGAAAGGATTGTCCAGTAGTCAGGCTGCATGAGCATTGACGCAATTTTGCTACTGTTCTTGCATCTTTTGACACTCCTGTTGCTGCTGGTCTAATCCGAGGATTATCTAGCTTATAATCACGGTCTCATAATTTTACATCAGACATTTGTAACATGTTACTAGAATCTAGCTATGCTCTCCATCTTCGCACTCTCCATTAGAACAATTTCCATCCACGCCAGTTGGGCTCTCTGGTTTCAAAGTCCTTTTGTCTCATTCTAAGATTGGCCTATATCTTACAGGTGTTTTCATACTATTCTAGTGCTACCCTTCTTACAGACGGGTTCTAAAGCTTATGCTTAGTGTACAAAAGGAGGGCCACTCATGATGCACAAAATGGGGGCGTCTGATGGTCTGTTTCGTGTAACAACTCATCAATAAGGAAATGTTTATCTTACTGGATTACTGGCACCGAATTTTGCATGCGCCATGTAGTGGCGCTACATAGATCTCTTCACCCCCGGCTCCGTGCTTTCTATCCCGACAGCAAACCCCAGCGTGCCAGGAGAAGTTATTGAGGACTACCAAGTGCAGATATTTTGTATGCCTCCTTGGATCCCCGTACTTGTGATGCTTGGTGTGGTGCCAATCACCTGCCCCAGTGAGTTGCTCGAGGAATTCATTATTCCCGCCGGACTATCTTGAATAGTAAGATGTAGGTGTTACAATTTTTAGTGCCAGCAAGTGTGACCTCACTCGATGTTCAGAGTCAGTCGAAGTGTTGAGGGAAACCGAGGAATGAGTCGGGGTGTTTGTGCAGCGTTTTGGGCAGCGGGGATTGCGCATGAGCATTCTCGGCATCGTCTCATCATGATGCTTTGATCCGTCGGGATCGTTGATTTGTTACAAGGTTTCTGGTTCCGAATCATAAATATCCTTTACATTCAAGGAATTGCCTGTGTGAAGGCTCCAGCAATGAGTATGGTGGTAGGCCGATAATGAAGTCGGTGGTCGAGAAAAATATATAAATAGCGTGAAATCCGAACTGATACATACTGGAAGGAAGGGAGAAGTATAGTATATAGAACAAGGGTGTAAGTTCAACGCCCAGATATAAGCCACGGATACGTGGTATAATCACTTTGCGTGATGGTATGTGTCATCATACCCAATTTCCCTGTCGATAGTGATCTTCACGCCAACCGGGTTTCGTTGCTGATCGTGGTCAGACCCGTCGATAATGATAGGAGCCTTGCCCTCTTGATCGCTCGACTTGTCGTTCGTCGCCCAGTCAGCTTCCGTCTTGGAGCGCATGTCGTCGAGTGTGAACGTGTGGCCAGCGTTGTGGGTGGATACATTTGTTGGGACGGCATTAGAACGAGTGGAAATGACATGTGTTGTGCGCGAGGAGCCACTTTGGGTGCTGGCTGATAGTGCGAAAGAACCACCGTGGTCAAGGCTTCCGCGGACGGAAAGGATGATACGGAGGGACATAGAAGTCGTAAGGACGGCAGCCATGCTGTATGGGATAAGTGCGTCGTTCCTATAACCAGAGCATTGCAAACGTACCTAGTTACGATCGTCTTGATGGTGTCGTCTGTTCCATCTTTGGTTGTTGCAGTAGGGGTTATAACAAACCAGAAAATCATGTTAGCCATGTTGACAAGCCAGATGGCCTAAAGAGTGCACAAGTTAACTATTCCCGAAGTATGAATGAATACGTGAGGAGAACATACGCCGTAAAGATTAAGACCATCACGGAGCATCAACTTCCATAAGCTGAGGGGCTTAGCTGGGAGGGAGTTTACGGATCGCATCACCGCAAGGACAAGCTGAATCGGTCAAGATAAGTCACATTGTGGAAAAGTGTCTAAAGTTCAACTCACGGAGACGGTATAAAGCAATGTCGGAGCAACCCAATATATACCAACCCAGTTGTGCTTGGGACCTGCTATGCAGCCTTGGCCTTCAAGGAGAGGTACGGCTAGAGGATAAGTAGTAAGTATAAAGTTACAGAACAGGTCGTCGAGGTTGACATACCTCTGTAAAAGCCACAAGCCACAGCGGTTACTACAATTTGGACTGCAAGTAATGCGCCCATGGCGAGTAAGATGGTCCTATTTTTTTCATAGATGGCATGGATCCGAATAACATGGACGGCTGTCAGGGCGGAGTCAGAGGGGCAAGATAGATGTATATCATCACGAACCAGAAGCGGCAGCAAGCAAGATGGCCGTGCAGATGGGCTCGAACAGAAAGAATTTTTGGCAGGTCTGAGGTGCTCATAGTCAGACACTGGAGGGAACTTAAAGATAGAGAGACTTGGTAGCTTACCGCTTGTGACCATTTGGTATCGAAGAAGGCGACGGCTAACAGGCTGTGAATGGGGGGGATCAAATACGGGATAGAGGGAGGGCGCACCGACTATGATGAACTCGATAGGCATAAAGACTCTTAGGAAGTGGAAGAGAACTTTAAGCATGGGCCAGCCGGAAGCCTTCGTTAAGCGCCAGGATCTTGGGGTGAGGACCAACGTGTCCCATGCTGCGACGGTGAGTGTGCAGACAAGAAAGTACTTGTGTGCGCTGAGATGGGGGGGGAGGTCAAGGTAAGCTGGTAGAGCTTCAAATGTAGACATTGGGATGGGGATGGGCAAGAAGAGGAAAATCCGATGTAGATGGGATGGAAACAGGAATATATACAGCAAAGTGTATTATATTATTATTAAATATTATGTAATATTTATACTTATATTATTAAAAAGGTATCTCATCTCGTTCACCTTGATGGTACCCCATCCCAAGCCATGTCTTCTTTAGCCTCAGCGACGACCGACGCCGCTCCGAGCTCATCCAGTTCATCGCTCCCAGACAAGCTTGGCCTCAAAACCTCAAGTAATCTCTATCTGTACGTTCACACATAACCCTATAGACAACAGACACGTCGACCTTACTACTCGTAACAGAATCACCTTTCTGGCAACGCTTTTTCTCCTCTTGTTCATCTCATGCACGATAGTTCTCAGGTCCTTCATCATTCGCCGTCGTTTTCAACGACAGATAGACGATGCATTCGCTGCAGGCATCATCCTCGCACCTCGCGCGCAAGGCTCACGGAAGCAGCGATACGGTCATAGACCAAAGATGTTTACTTCTCGGATTGCTCAAGGAGGCGAGAAGTGGAACGAAATGATGGCAAGCCCATACATACTTGATGTCACACCTGCCTGGCCCAACTAATACCAAAACATCTTAGCCCGTATCAATCCTCCCTCTTCAAGCAAAACGCCGATGTAAAAGTCCATCAAACCACAACCATTGTCAACAGACGCTGCCATCTCCTAACGTATCAACATCTCTAGAACCCCGTCGATTTCAACATCGAATGCCAGGCCTTCGGGCCTTCCATCAGCGTGATCAGATCAACCCTCGAGTACCCACGACCGCACCGCCTGAAAAATCTTCCAGCGTCAGCGTCAAGGTAGATCTACTCCAAGTAGCAGTCCTCATTGCTATGCCTTCACCCAACAACCCCTTGTCCCATCCCCTCTCATCCGTGGATAAGCTATCGGAAGAGGAGGATGAGCAGTTACCAGATGTTGTCTTCGGTGTCACACGTCTGCCATTCAAACATTCAAATCAGATCATTTGAAACTGCCGTATGCCATGGATGTTGTATGATAGAAATATCTTGATGTGTCTTGTGTCATGATCAGATCCTTCTAAAGTCCCACGATACCCTACCATTAAATCCCATACCCACATCTATAGCAACGACTGCCTTGTACTTGTAACCGTATGTACAATGAGCGAATCACGATTCATAACGATGCGTTCCCGTCAAAATAAGCTTGTAACATGCCCCTGATATCTATATGCATAGGTTTCTAGTTAGATGCCAACTCACTTCCAAATCCAAACTCACTAAATTCGTCATCGTCGTCGTCGTAAGCCGACTCCAGGTCTTCTTCCGAATCAGACGGTTCAAAAAAGTCAAGCTCCTCTACATGTGCGCGCAGCCATTTTTCATCCCTGTCGTCCACAAGGTCATCGTCGCTCATCATGATCTGCTTTATAGGCACACCGGCCGCCGAACGCGCCTCGACGAACGTGCGCATCATGGTGCCATCTACACCCCGTGTGGTAATCATCTGTAGATGAGGACAGTAAATTTTGTTTGGCGCTGAAGACGACGTCGCAGGTTTCAGGAGCCGCATGAACAGATGTTGTTCTTCCTCGTTGGAACAGTTCAGGTTGATCCATTTCAGCCCCATGAGCTGATCATACATCATATCTATAGCGCCATCGTTACAGGGAAGCCCTGAAACCTTCAAATGCTCGAGACCTGCAAGGATGGACTTTGAGCAATTGGGCATGGGACGCGTGAGCTCTTTCGCAAACTCAGAGTAGTCCTCTCCATCAAAGTCGAGTGTAAGGCTGTGTACATTCGGCACTGAGAGTTTCTGGACAAGTGCGATTGCATATCGTGACTCGTGATAGCAGAGAACAAGGTCCTTGAGAGATGGAATCTCGATAGGTTCAGAGCCCCAGTTGTTCGTCGTCTCGTCGTGCTCCTGAGGGCCGGAGAGACAGAGCGTGAGCGTTCGCAGCTCCGGTGAGGCCGCAATAATCTGGATGAATGTTGCATAGGAGGGCCGAACATCTTTTGCATGGTAGGTTAGTTCAAGATCGTGTAGATTACGCAGGAACGAAAGGGAGCGGTCCCAATCGAGATGAACGCCCCATAAAGCGACATCCCGCAAGTTTGGTGCATTCCCATTGAAAAGGAGAAAGGGTTGGCCCAGGTCCGCCGGCCGAAACGTTTCGTAGTCTTCACTATCTTTAGAGTGATAGAGTTCAAGGACTTCAAGCAGAGGGGCGGAAGTACACTTGGCTAGACAAGAGAGGAGTGTATAAATGTAGTCATAAGAATTTGCAGTAACCTCCAGCGAGCGCCAAGTGGCGACGCGGGGAACAATTATGTTGAGGATGAGGTTCAGATGGGAAACGGTGAACGGTGAGGATAGCGCACTGGGATCAATGGTCTTATGTGGCCCATGGGATGTATCGCTCACTTGCAAGGTGACTGGATGATCGTGTATGTCCTCCATCGCAACGTCCTCGTCCTCGTCATCCGGGATCGTGCAGTCGATGTGAATATCGAGAGGGAGGTCTTTTGCCCTCTCTAACCAAATTTTAGACCTTTCTATATGCATGCCCTGATCGAACACCAGAGTCGTCCACAAGATGGGCGACTCAATTGCGATCTCCCGCCAATGTCTGCAGACATGTGAAACCAGCACTTGGAATGGCAGCACCTGATCATCTTCCTCCTCCTCCTCCTCCTCCTCCTCCTCCTCTTCCTCTTCCTCTTCTTCCTCTTCCTCTTCGTCGCTATCCACATCCATTACTTCTGTCTCAGGCTCTTCTAACGCCTTACCTGCCTTCGCCTTCAGTGGAACCAGATCAGGTGTCTTTCCACTGCCATTGATTCCCTCTTCCTTCGTCCACCTGGGCTTCAGTTGAAGCCCTTCGATGGAGGCGCCCTCATCTCCATCATCTTCGTAGTCGTCCTCGGCTTCCATCATCGTCCCAAGTAGAAATATATGAGCGAGGAGTTCTGGCGGTAATTTTTTGACGGGGCACCCTTTTGGGGGGAGGAATGGGTTGTTCCGTAGCATGTCCATAGCGAACTTTTTAGTCACCTCCTCTCGAGACAAGGTTGGGTTGGCCCTGATGGCATCTTCGAACTTTTGGTCCAATTCTGCTTTGATTTTAGCGCTACTTGCAGTCAATCTTGGTCCCATGGACTCGTAGTTCTGGATGGCGTGCGTTAAGTTATAAACCAGGAGGATAAAGGACTATCATAGATTTTGAGAGAAAAAAAAAAGACTGGTTAGTATTTGATCGCTCACGTGATACAGATGATAGGCTCCTCACAAGTGTCAGTAGGGGTCGTAATACTCAAGCATGTCAGCCTTATAAGCGCAGTTGTTGGGCCAAGGAACTGGCCATGTCTAATCATAACTTCCCACATGTTAGCCGGTTCGCATAGAGACCGATAGAATTAATTACCGCGCTGGCCAGGCACCATGTGAAAAAAAAAGATAATTGTGAGGAGAAAGTTTTAATATTCAGCGTTCACTCATAATTGATATTGAACGATAACTGTCAGTCGCACAAACGTAATTAAGACGTTTGAAAGCGGCGGTACAGTCCATGCTGCCCTCTAAATCTTCTATATGCCACCCACACGGATAGAGTTTTTCAAAAGTTTAATTGGCTTAGAGCATGCTAGGTCAAAATATGAAAATATGTGAGGCCATACGTGGTAAGCAACAACCTCTACTCCTCCTCCTCTTCCTCCTCCTCTTCCTCGTCTTCTTCCTCCTCATCATCATCATCCTTGTTAGCCTCAACCACAGCTGTTGCAATTCGTCCTCCTCCTCTTCCTCGTCTTCTTCCTCCTCATCATCATCATCCTTGTTAGCCTCAACCACAGCTGTTGCAATTCGGTCTAAATCCCGCTGACCGTCTTGAGAGATTCTTCGTCCCCCATTGTCTGTCTGCTCTAATACACCGATTTTTTCGAGTGATTGGCAAATTTTACGTTGCACTGATGCTGAGGAGTTGGCGTGATGCGACGGGCGATTACCGCGCCTGTTGCGTCCACCGTGAAGTTTTGTTAGTGCGCCAATGCCAACATCCTTACGTAGGTATATGTGCCGTGCAACAGCCGCTGTTATCAGGATATAGGTTTATAAGCACAGAGATCTTGATGTTAGGGTACGTACCTGCACGGACATAGTACCAATCCGGATCGTATGGTGCAAGCTCTTTGAACGAGCCAGTTTTGACAATGTCGACCCATACTGGAACCTCTAGTTTTCCAGAGCGTTTGAGATGAGCCGCGTATGCGGTAATGAAAGCGTCTGCGCTGAAGGTAACGACAGTGGAGTCAGCGGGTACATCTTGCAGTTCAACTAAGAACAGCACCTGACATCGCGTACTCCCGGCATTATGATGTAGTTTTCTTGAGATAAAGGGCACGGGGGCGGGCGTGCACGACGTTAACGACTTTTGTGTGTATCGATGTTGGTCAATGGCTCATGTCCGTGAGTGGCTTCGGCAAACTCCCTAAAGCTATACAGTGGTCGATGCCAATTAGTCATCAATGCTTATTGACTCCGCGAGCTGCTCTGCTTCCATGTGAAGAGCTCCTATTTCTTTTCTTAATCTGTAGCAAGCTTCATTTAATGTCTCGATACTAGTAACCACCCCCGGTGATCTGTCACTTTCCTTATGTTTGAGCTTGCATAGCTTGAGCTACTCTTCTATGTATATATACAAGTCTATCTCCAATTCCAATTATAGCCAGTCTCTCACGGTCCTTCATCCGGCTTCAACAACAACACCTCCACCGGCCTGAGCCTCAGGATCGCGACTTGGTAAATTTCTATGAATACTGACAACATGCCACTATACGGACATATCTCTGCTTTACCTCCTGAACTCCTCACAGAAATATTTGCATCTTGTGCTTCCCTCGAGCCCTTAGCGCCGCTGACACTTCGAAGTGTTTCTAAATGGTGGAGGGCCATCGTCAACTCATCACCGCGGGTTTGGCAGTCGGTCTACCTCGATGACCAGGCTCGGTCATCCTCCTTCCTTCGTACCCAGGCAGAAATATGGGCACAGCGCTCAATGCCACTGGCCATTGATGTTCAGCTTAAAGTTGAATCCGCCGACCTGATCCTTCCTATGCTGTCCCCTCTACTTCCCTATGTGGACCGTTGGCGGTCTTTCTCGATGAAAGGTCAGCGGGAAGAGTTCCAGCTGTTTCCCAAAGATCCCCCCATTACCGTGGACAATTTGGGAGCCCTCCAAATCTATATCCAAGATAACACGGGCGACGTTGAGAGAGAAACATTCATCCCTGATCGTTGCAATTACGTCATGAATGTTTGGCTTCTCGAGCTCCCGCGTTGCCAATTACTCGCACCCTTGCGTTTCACGACCATTACCATCAACGAAGATAACATCAATGTCACACATAGCCAACCACAAGACATCCTCGACTTTCTGACCGCTTGCCCCGAACTCGAAACATTCAATTTCACCGGCTGGCATTTCAACGACGAACCACCTTCCATACCTCTTCCCGTCGTCTCCCTTCCGAACCTACATACGTTACAGTTGAAAAACACTTGCATAGCGCGAGCGATACTATCTTCACTATACGTTCCTCGACTAGTGAAACTGTTTCTTGCCCACTTGAATGTGGAGTTCTCTATGAGAGGTGAATATCATGAAGACGGCGATAGTGACGACGATGCCCAGGACTTTTCTCAGTCACCTTCAAGCGATCATGCGACAGGAATGGGACTCCGGAAGCTCATATCCCGCTCTCAACCTCCCCTGACCATGCTTGTCATGGACTTTAGTGATATGCGGACAAAAGATTTCAAATACGTGTTCGATAGACTCACACTTCTGCAAAAGTTCATCATCGTCGCTTCGGATATGTCAGACACTGTGATTCAGCTTCTGCGTCCTTTTACTTTACCTGGAGAGGATGGAACAATTCACGTCCGTCTGCCTCACCTTCGTAGGCTCGGCTTGTATAACTGCCAACGGCTGTCTGGTAACGCGATTGTTGACACCTTGGCTGACCGCGTCGCTCACACTGATCAACAACAATCAGGAGTCGATACCTTGACCGAAGTAGGAATCGTCACCTGTGATGGTTTTACACCTGAGCATGGTCAGCTACTAACACAACATCTCGGACGTCGTTTACTGCTCTCATGAAAGCCTCAAGATGCTGTTCCCTTATTTAAATGCATTTCCAAATTAGATGGAAGATCTCTTCGACGTTGTGTATTATCACCACCCCCCCCCTTTGTCCGTTTGATTCCCTACCTTGTCAGTGTTATCATGTTTGACCCCCAGACCATCAGCTCAACCACATCGAGCTGTTCTACTGCGATACTCACCAAACGCATGCATACCCGGCCACCATACGTGTTGTATCTTATATTGTAAGACATCTTTCAGACCGCAATCATCACGACTTGGATCCAATACACTCTATTTTGCATCTACGCTGTTATTTATCATTCACTTTCAAGCACTCGCTATCTCTATGACTCGATCTATACATAGACCTTTCACCCTGCTAAATTTTTAGATAGGACAACACCAACTCCATTTTTCCTACCCATCATTATTCGAGTTAGGCTACTTCTACCTTCACACCTCTGCCTTATCTGATGGTCACTGTGAATGCCCTGCACAAAGTAGACACTAGTTTGCCATTGTCATCTACATCTAGCCTTTGCGGAAGAGAATGCGTGTAGGCGTTTGTCAGAGTGTATGGTCAGTACTCTATGACCACTACGCCACTCGTCAATATTTCAATGCCTGATTATTTCAGCACAGCTCCGAGTCAACAGTCAGCCTACTGCTCTTTCACTTTACTGGCCAGCGGTATGCAAGGTTGGATGTAGATATATCTTCTGCCTTTGGAGCAACAAGATGGAACAGGAAGTAGGTGATGAGCAATGGAGTAGTGACGCTAATGATGGACTTACCCCCACTGGATAATTGCACGGGTTATTGAACCTCCTCGCTTGTTTACCTATGGCTTACACGTCGATCTAGCCACTTTGTGGGGTTGGAGTAGACAAGCAAGTAGAAAGCTCATATTAGTCCAATACACAACACGAACGTCGGTCAACCATGACCGAGTTTAACCGTTCCATTGATTAAAGACACGATGCGCCATTTCCCGTGTTCTTACCCGATAGTCACACCCTCCATGATGAAGCTCGCTGCGTTATCCTGAGTTGCTGGGTTATAGTTGGCTATCGTAAATGCGACCACCAGAGTCGAGGATATTTGGCATCCAAGTGGCTTGTAAACAAGGATGTAATTGTTCTCTTACATTGGGGTCTCTCCTTAGCACATGAATGAAAAAAATGGGGGATCGAGCGGGCAGCACAAACCCGTCTATACCGCCAACCATAGGCACATCCAGCAAGAGGCCATTCGCTGTGAAGGGACGCACAGGCCCGCCTACTACATCGCTTGTTACTGACCATGATCGATCGATCACCCTAGAGGAGCCAGTGGCGTTTGCGCGAAAATCTACAGCCTTGCAACACGCGAACGACCGTTCTCCAACTCTAGATCATCGCCCACAACAACCTATATTTCGGACGAAAGGAACTCGTGCTCCCAAGAATAAAAATGTACCAATCAATACACCCACGAGAAGCTCAAGCGCCATCGCTGTGGATGGTCCCGGCCGTCTACACGATTCAGTTGGCACTCTGTCTATCAGCTCGAGTATGCCTGGGCGGCATATGCAGGTAGCTAGAATGATCATGAGAAGAATAGCTTTACGTTAACACGTACTAAGCTCCAAGATAATCTCACTGATGCTCACCCTAGAGCTCCCCTTTCCTCACCGTCTTTTTCAGATCATCACCGCTCTTTGCCATGTAAGTCCAATTCAGGTTCTGGCTGACTTGATCGTTCACGACTACTTGAGCACGAAAGACTACTAATCAACTGCCCTCGGAGTCGCCCTCAGTAAGAAGGCGCTCCATGATAACGCCATCAAAACCAGACGAATTTCCCGTCAAGTCCACTGCTCCTGTTCCTTTTTGGAGGTACGCAGATGACAAGTACATGAAATCCCGAGGAAACAAACGGCAACCTGATCAGGAGGAGCGTAACTTTGTAAAACGCGTAGTAATTGCTTCATCCAACCGGCGTATCACTGCGGTCGGGCGTCCAACTGGAGCTCGTTCCGGAACAAGCGCAGTGCACGCGCCAAATCGCGTAAAAAGCTACTTAGGTCGCAATATGACGCTCAGACAGCAAGGAGAAGATGACGATGAGTCTGACCCCGCCATGGAGGTGGACGATCCATATCCTCAACCTCGACAGCCTCAGAGGAAAACTGCCACGTATGTTTTTCGTCTTACGCTCGCAGCCAATTCCGATGATAGCTATCTTCAGTCGCCCACAAACGGGTGTTAAAGCAGCGCGCAAACGAGAATGGCCGCCACAACCACTATTTGATCCAGAGTCAAGTGACGAATCTGAACAAGTTCCTTCAGAGTCAACATCGTCAGACGGCTCTGGCCAGCTTGAGTCTGACGAAGGCGACATAGTCGATGAGTTACAATCTGACGAGGATGCTGGCGTCCGGACTGAAGAAGTCGTCGCTGCAGCCAAGCGTTCCTTTAGCCCAGACGACATCATAATACTTCCACCTCCGCGGGGCACAATAGAGGTAGGCGTACAAAACCGAGATCCTCCTATCACAACCACTATATTATCCAACCCGAACCATGAGATGATGCTGGCCATCGAACGTCTCTGCTTGTCCTCCATACGTATGCAAGGTACAAAACAACTCCCATTTCTGCTACGCAACGTCCGTAAAGGGTTTCTGGGACGTTGCCGTACCCTTGGCGTCCCAACTCACCGTACTCTGGAGCAGATTGCCCTCAGGATACAATATGTGTATACTTCGGTTGCTCGCCAAAAGTACGTAGTTGAAACCCAGCTAAATCGCTGGGCTTGTCCATTATGTGAACTGCACGGATTTTTTGCTTCTCGGGAGATGTTGAAATGTCATATGAGCTGGGATCATGATGATACCCCTTCGCGATGGTCTCTGGAGGATTCCAATGTAGGCTATCTTACATCCTAGACCATGAAATACTAATCGGACCCTAAAAAAACAGGTATGGCTCCTCCTGGTGCTGATACCGAATGCACCCCAAGATGGGTATGATATTCGAAGGCTCATGATTTTGCATACACTCAAAGTACAGTTAGACCCACTACACCAACACCCAACAGAAGAGTTGCGCTGAATATGACACCAGTCGCCGGAGAAGGTTACAGATCGCCAGACTCTTATAGCCCATTGCCTTTTGTAACGCTGTCTCCACCAAGAGTCCGGCGGGCGAGTACCTCGCCTGACCTTCCACAAATCTCTCTACGAGAAATACAGGTGAAGGCAGACACCCCAGTAACCTCGACATCCCGCGGTCGCTCTACGACGTCTGCGACCACGACCACGACTACAACTACAACTACAACTACAGCATCCACACAGCATACCCCTCGACCTACTCGGCACCTCACACCCCCACCACAGAGCAATCCATTGGGGCCTGCTGCCCAGCCGCCCTACTTACCAGCAAAGTCGGAATATGGTGGTCCAGACATCTTCTACTCCTGCCGTCCAGGTGGCGCTTGCCTGCTAGACCTGCTCAACACGCTACCCCTTGAGCCATATGGCGTGCTTGCGTGGGATATACTTGACCGCGAGGATGAGATCTATGATAGCGATAATGTCAAGGACGAGTATAAGGTCATGCACGCACTTTGGGGACGATGGATTGTCTTGAATAGGTAAGTCCCAGCTAGCAGTGACATTCCTGCAGTAGTCCAACGATGATCTTGTCTCTAGAAATAAATTCGTCAGGGATTATTACAAGGGTACAGTCGCTTTTGTTGACTATTATTGGAGAATGATCCACCGCGCTGCTGGTTGGGATGCATTACGCTATTGGTTACTGGTGAGAGCCCCTCCCCTCTCCCATCTTGCTTATTGACACCAGCAAGATGCTTGTTGCAAATCGATTTATTACTGGAAGTGATGTAGCTAACATTATCAGACATTATGAGGACTTGACGGGGATGGATGGATGGTATGACTGAACTGGTATTATTTTTTGTTGCGCTTTTTTTTTTGTTGAGCCAGTTTATGATACTATTTTTAGGCTCCTAATAATTGAAAGTTTTAACCACACTGTTGCCATATCTTATGAAACACGAGTTGTTAAATATACTGCGAGATATAAATCCAAAGCATCTACAACGTATTGACCCTAGTTGCTCGCAGCGACAAAATTTGTGAAGAAAACCATAAATACAAGCTCCACGCATACGATGATTGATTACACGCTAAAAATGCCAAGAGAAATGACAGAACCTGGACGCGAGAGTGATGTCAGTCGGTGCTCTGACCCCTCAGCCGCTGGTTTCTCCTCGGTAGATGGGGACTCGGCATCTGAACCAACGATAGTTATCTGCTTCGAGCCACGACGTGGGGGTGGCGACAAAGACGTAACTTCGGAATACACCTCTGATGGAACCACTCGAGGCGGAGGCAGATGCGGCGTGACAGGCGTTTGTAGCTGCAAGAAGCTCGATTCGTCCTGGTAGAGCGTAATCTTTTCCGCAATAGGCGTGTGGGGTGGCGAGACTATGGAGGGATGTACAGAAGATGTTGATGTTCGTGGACGACGAAGGGGTGCAGTTTGATCCAGAACATCATCCGTCTGAGGCTGTGGAACCGGTGAAGGTGCACTTAAAATACGCAAGCGCTGCTTAAAAGAGATATGTCGTGAAAGTGGTCGTGGAAAAGTTGATTTTGTGGACTGCGATGTGACCGGAGTGGGGGGCAGTGGGCCAGCGGGAGGAGGAAAAGGCGGCGAAGGAGATAAAGCTAAGGGCGGCTGTGGCGAGCCCGGAATGACATCCAATGGCGAAGAATACGGATGGCTCCCAGCAGAAGAATTTCTTTTGTGGGACTTAGGGGACACCTCGTCAGGGCGCGGCGGGAGATGGCCGGAGGGCGGAGGTTGTGGGGCGATCATCGAAAGCCTGAATGCACGATGAGAAACAGATTCGCGGAAAGATGGATTAGAAGGAGAAGGATCTGATTTAGGTACATCTTGTCCAGGCGCGGGTGGTAATGCAGACGTTGGAGCAGGACGAGGTGGAGGCATAGACATTCTGTGGCCCTGATTGGAAGATGGACGTGAAACGGCAGGAGAATGAGGTAAACTGGAGGTACTGAAAACCGATGAACCTGAAGCTCGTTTTGAGAAAGAGGGCAGGCTAGAAACAAAGCTTTTCTGGCTGGCTGCAGAGTGTGATGAAGAGCTGCGGCTTCGATTTGAAGGGAGTTCTACGGAAAGACGTCCTCCGCGTGATATGTTGTTAGATTGGTTGATAGGAGCGGATGGTGGAGGTCCAGCTGGCGGAGACAATTGGCGGGGCAATACGCTTTGCCTAGACCATCTATTCATGGAACTTCGCTTTGTGCTGGAGCTGGACCTCTCCGCTGCATGATTATCACCAGAAGCCATCGTCGATATGGATTGAAGAGATGGCGCCCGTGGCCGCTGTTCTGGGGTACCA
Organism: Calocybe gangraenosa; assembly: GCA_018221785.1. Lineage (NCBI taxonomy): Eukaryota > Fungi > Basidiomycota > Agaricomycetes > Agaricales > Lyophyllaceae > Calocybe > Calocybe gangraenosa. The sequence continues at coordinate 38,725 of JABCKK010000043.1, forward strand.
AAGGTAAAATTGGTGAGTATTGGGCTTGATGGCGGCTCAGTTTCTGCTTTCCTTGGAACAGCGGGCTCTGTCAAAATTGGCACAGAATCGTTCACGCGCTCACTGAAATCAGCATCCGGCCGGGCTAGCCTATTCGACGCCCTTCGTTTACGCGGAGGAGGCTGGAGTGATAGCGAACCCAGTGATAGTGCCTTGTTCGCCCGATCTTGCCTGACTTGAGTGTGCTCACCCGTTGAGGATAGTGCCTTTGTAGTCCATTGTGTAGATTGTTCAGTTGTAATCTTACGCTCTAGGTGGTGCTCAGATGGCATGATGGAGCCTGTAAAGGGCAGACTGGTATAAGTAGAGATAGGATGTGTTCCTGACGTGGGATCAGCATTGACTGGACGAAGAGTACCAAGGAGATGGTTGCCCATGCTGCCGAAAGAGTCTTCTTGGGTATCTCGTTCTCGATCTTGGTTTGAATCGATGGAAGTTGCACGTGAAGCTGAGCGGGGCCTCGTGGAACCTGTGAACAGGCCTTTAAGGGTTGACACTGCACCCGAGGATATAGACCTGGATACCGTCGCCTGCGAACGACGGGAGGATATGGATGAAGCATATGTTCGCTCAGGTTGCTGGGATAATGGAGGATCACTCTGAATTGAGCGGGCAGCAGAAGTTGGGGGCGTGATAAGACCCTGAGCCTGCATGGAAAGCATGACATCCATGTCGCCACGAGGCTCAACGCCGCCAGGCATATTGCTAGGCGGGCTAAGACCAGCCCGGGCACTTCTAGGACGTTTTGAGCGATGTTAGAGCGCATATATCAACGTACTAGACCTACCTTTGTCCTAAGATAGAGTTTTTTATAACACTTATCCAATTCTGTGCCTCCGCTGGGTCTGGGAGGTGTAAAAACCACATGGTCCGGCCATTTTCCTCATGATTGAACTCTTTCTTCACGGCGCCGACGTCCACGCCCCCAACTTTGACAACATGTTTGCGCCCGCCCACTTCTTCCTCTGCTATGAAAACAACGCTGTGCTCGTTGATTTCCAAACGTTCTATTTCTATATCATCTCCGACAGAAGACTTGAAAATATGTAGATATGATGCCGTGGGTCCTGAATGACGGGTGAGCAACATCCCGGGAGACGATAAGACCATGAATCTATGCCTCCAGTTTTTTGAGAGAGCAAAAATTCGAAGGGAAGAAGGGTGATAGTATTTGTAGAGCATGGTTCCTGCCTGTTGACATTGATTTATAGCGTTGAACGTAGTTGGGAAAAGCGGAAGAGGGGAGATGGAGATGGAGTTGGTACGACTGTGCATTAGTAGCGAACGCGAGCGGTAGCGATTAGGCGTCACCGCGATAGGAGACGCTGGAGCAATTGAATGACTGGATCCCTTGGGAGAGTGAGGCGTTGGACTGGAGAACTCGGGGCTGTCGTTGATAAGAGGGCGACTCGGAGGTGTGATCTCTTCCTCTTCGGGCCCATCCCTTCCTTCATCTATGCCTTCTTCTACGTCCTCATTCACTGAGGACTTTGTTGTGACCTGCAAACCAATTGATTGAGCGGCCATATCTCGTAAACGCTCGCGTTCCCTGTCCTCTTCGTCTCTACGATGTGCGCTGATTTCTATCACATCAGGTAGTATAAGAGGCATTGGGACTTGACGAGTGGGCTGTTTTTTTCGCCCGAATTTAAACCCAAGAGCGTCTGAAGCGGCTACTAGGATACTGCCGCGACCTCTCTTGATTGTGAGCATGTCTGGTTTGGAATCATTTGATGGTTTGTAGCACCAAGAGTCAATGAGTCCACCAGATCCTATTTGCCATACATAACAGAGGTGAGCGTTCAGGAACAGAATTCAAGTCAATGGCACAGTGGGAATGTTGACTCACCCGACTCTGACGAAGCTGAGGCAGGCAACGCGTTACCATCAAGTCCCCTGTTAGCTGACTCTTTTGTTACGTGATTGGTATGCATGGAGCTTCTACGAGCTCTTGTAATATTAGAGAAAATATCGGTGTTTTCTTTTCCTTTCCACATTGACTGGGAATCGTCTGACTTGGAACCGAAAAGAAAAGGAATTAGCGAGGCTGGGGAGGTTGCTCGGGTGGGAGTCGAAGCAGGCATTTTTAGTAATGGAAGTAGGAGTCGAGTATGACTCCCAGGAAAGATCTGGGAGAGTGGTGGTCAGAAATCAAGTACAGTCCATCAAGAGAGGCGGAAGCAAAATCATTCACTCTCCTGCCAAGGGCACAGCCGTGATTACAGTAGCAAACCCACCTGTATACTCCACTATACCACAATCCCCCTCCACACCGTCGTTTAGTATGTTGGTTCGTTTATCGTCAAGGCTACACCAAGCTAATGGCGATATGTAATTACAATTGTTTAATTATTCCTTCGCTTATGTTCTGTACCTTTTTTTCGTTTCGAGGAATATTATAAATGATGGATAGAATACGGTGGAACCTGAACCCGATCAAAAACATTTGTCCACCGACTCTACAAATTTACTGTGCATCAAGCTGTGTACAAATAAGTATCTGGTACAAAGCAAAACCGTTAGAGAGTGACTGGATTGTGAAATTATAGCAAAATCGAGTGGTATATAGTAATATTTCACTTGTAGCAAGGTTCAGTAGTATTTTTAGCCCGATGACAAGAGCTCGCTGTGCGTCCCAAATGTTGCGGTATGGTCGGAGACCCGGACTCGGCCCCATTGGTACTCGCCCCCCACATTGATTAGCACCATTGGAACACGACGGCCTACAGTGCTCGTTTGAGTATCGTATTCGGCATCACCAGATAGAACGCAGAATAACTTGTACACAGAACTTTAGTGCTGTCTCCGAGTCGATGGACAGAGCTGTTCCTGCTATCCAACTATCATAAAATAATACAAATCAAGTACCAATACGCTCATTGAATGTCTGGAGCTCCATTCTTTCCGCGCGGCAGTTTGAAGTAGACAACCCAGTAATAAAATGTAAGGACGAAGGTTCCCCATCCTGTGTACTTCCATAGAATGCAACTCGAACCTCGATGAGGAGCCGGTTGGCGAATATACTAGAAAAAGCAAAAGCAAAAGGCACACCCAACTCGTTCAAAGTAATCTTCAAGAGTAAACAATAGTCAGAGATGGGTAGACAGTATATATACGCATACGCACGTTGTTGACCGCCCAGATTACCAAGTTGGCAAGATATATACTGAAAATTCTATAAACCGGTTAAGTTATATAACCAGCACGCGCAGAATAGAACTGACATTAGGAAATACAGCGCAGAATCTCTTGTCAGGTTCTGCATCAGAGTGAAATTACAAACAGATGGCCGATACATCCAAGCTTTTCGAAGTGCAAGGTAGAGCATTATGCCTTCCACTATGATGACTACCACATAAAAGTAGACAGTCCAACGCTCTGCATTGTGTGGCTCCCCGTTTGCACACACGAAAACACCCGGAAAGGGGTTATGAGTGGCTGGTGCGGCGTTCGTTGGTTTCCTTTGCAGGTCAAAAGTGTGACAAACATACTGATGCGATTTGGATCCTGAAGACCAAGAGCGCCATTGACGCCGAGTACGACGACTTCCCCCGTTGTGAGGCAGAGCTAGTGTAGAGGTCAACTAGAGTGAAGATAGTTCATAAATCGTGTACTTACAAAGAAAATAAGCATTTTGCGGGTGCTTCCATACATTGCGAAGAGTCGGAGTTGTAGAATTACTGTGAAGGTTATTGTAGCCATGATCAAAGGTTGTAGAGGTAAGTGAATCTGACGATGAGTAATTAAGACCTGCATAGCAGCCCCAAAATTCTGCCAATGGAAAAACTGATTACCTTGCACGGCTTCAGTATACTGTACATGCCAGGCAAGAATAGTACACATACATCTGTTTTGAGTCGATCATATTATTAAATCTGTTAGACATGTCAACTAGAGCAGAGTGGGCCTACAGCTACATTCACAGTCAACACGCTACTAGAAGCTGATGACGCAAAAACTAACCTTGTGCGAAGGCTTCGGTTCAAGGAAGACTGATATAACCATTTCAGCTCTTGAGTTCTGCCGGTCAACCACGATGATGATTTACCTATCGCATCCGTACTGATGTACCATTCAGCCATTGCAGAGCATAACTCGCACGAGGACTCACACGTTTAAAATAATACTAAAATATCTACACTGTGCACTGATGAGCGTCAAAGAAATCTTCACCTAATGTGACGGCTCACCCATAAGAATAAAACTTTCGCTAACGTCCATCGTCTTTTCTGTGGTTCTTGACATGAGTATATCGGACTTGCGCTACACTTATCTACCAACCCAGAAAAGCTCCACCTCATTCGAGAACTGGAGGACTAGAATTCAAATTTAGAAGGGGAAAAAACATACCGAAGGAAAGAAATCAGTACGCACCATGTTCGTAAATCACAAGAGCTGCACAAGCCACTGAAGAGGTCCGTCAGAGTCAAAGCAAAGCGGTATATTATGTGAATAGCAACCATGGGCGTGACGAACCCATCCTGACTGAACAAGGCCTGAGATGTGGACTTGAGACATGATAAAAACATGGTGGAGCAGATGTAGCACCAGAAGGCTTTAAGTAGGGGTTCCTTGAGATAGTCCCGGCCATTGCCCTGAGCCCTGAATAGGGAAAATAGCATGGGAGTTTTTGATGCATGGTGGCATTCTGAGCGTGAATCAACCATCGAAACACCACGGAAGCCATTCAAAGTCAAGCTATGCTGCCTGTCTTATTGAGTTCAAACAAACGTTGCCTAGTAGGTCATTTTTACTGGGAGTAAGGGGGATGTATATGCTCAATAACTCATTAGCATCAGTGCCTAGACAGAAAAGGGCATGGTTTGACAGCTGGAGAGTAAACATCTTAGTGCTGTTTAGACTCGCCGATCCGCTTACCGAGGAGTGCTGGCGAGAGAGTGAAACCGTTGAAAAGAAACGTAAAGAATCAACCCATCTTTTAAACAGAGGTTTATAGTCAGATACGGTCAGAGAAACACTGGCCTAAACTGCCAGGTCTTTCTGGAACTGGTTTTGTTATCATGCTCTTTGTGATTGCTCGGATGTGACTACTCTATTGAATGGGGGCCGAAAAGTGTTACGATAGCAGCGCCACTAGGGAATCACGAGAACCTGATCGCGTAAGTGGGTTGCACTGGTGCAATTGGATTGCGCTTCTGCTATATCCCCTGAGGTAAAATCAATTCGTCATCGTGAACGTCTCGAATACCGAAGAAAGATGAACCAAGTCATAAGAAAAGTACATAGAGATTCGTAAACCTTGAAGGGTGAGTGCAGACACATATAACCAACAGTCACACACTTTTGTATAACATACATATATAATCTACAGCAAAGCGGAAGAGGGCTGCCCTTCTTCTTGCTCGTCTAGTACTAACAGTGCATGTGTAGCAACAACAAAAAATACAGCTATTCATCCTAATTGAGCGGTTGAGTAGGAAGACATAACCATGCTTCTCACTTTGTGGGAACTCAAGAGAGAGGCCGTGTCCGTTTGTAGGTCCCAAATGGTCCTGAAGTAGCAGTTACGCTATTTGTCTTTGACATGCTAGGGAATTGCTGGTCTTCTTGCCGTGACGGGTCGAATGAGGGTTTTATATCCAAGCTGCTTTGACGTGGCTGCGCTGTGACAAACCCTAACATCTGCTTCAGCTCCTCGTTTTCCTTTTCCAAACGTGCTAGCTCAATCTCTCTTTCCAGTGCATGATCTGCTGCAGCCACAGACCTCCACGGTTCACGACTCCCTTCGCCAATTGGTGTCGGTATGTCTATGTCTTCTCCACCTAGTGATCGAAGAACCTGGCGTAGGTAGTGGGAAGTTCGTACTAGTGACTCGGAAACGGCGGTGCTATTTGCTAGATCCTGAGCGACGAACTCCTCCTGGCGTGCGAGCAACTTGGTTTCGTATTCGCGAATCAGCGATAGTTCCCGTTCCTGAACATCTTGCTAGACGACAAATCTATGAGCCATGTGAAGTATAGATGAAGAATATCATACAGCACGATTTCGAAAGGTGCCTTCAAAGAGAGCGGATATCAGACACACGATGAAACTGGTCAGACACAACTTAACTCATCAGATTCTCGAGAGTCTGTTCATACTCTTTGATCAGAGTATTGAGTTGCTTGTTGTCATACTGTAGCCCCTGGTTCTCGGCACTTATGGATGTAGTCATTCGCTCCAATTCAGCGTTATATTCCTCTAAGTCTGCATAAGTTTCCAGGCCAAAACAGGTGGGTAGCATGAATACCATTGGTTTTATCCAAGTTAAAACTTCCGAAGACGCGTTATATAAGTCTACAATACAGTTGTTGATCACACATACCGACGAAGAACGAAACCGGTTTGAGAGTGAATGGACTGATTCTGGCGTGCATTGAGGTTAAAGGCCAATCGACTACAAAACAGCTGGTGAGAGCGCCTCACTTTGATGTTTCCAGCTTGTGCATGGAGCGACACGGATATGCTGCGGTTCTGATTTAGCTGGTCGCTGAGCTCCTGAATTAAGCCCCATAGTTGACCAAGCTGGTCGTTGCCGTCCAATACGGCCATGAGAAAATATCAATCTGGTTCAACTCCCAGAAGGGAGAAAAAGCGTGAAGTAGCAGGTTGCTGTCGGCGTCAGTAAATAATATAAGGGCCGTGCATCACGTGATGATTGACGAAGGAAATATTTGAGAGCTGTCTAGAGCTTGAGGAACTTGAACGCCGTACTCGTTATTTGGAAGAAAATCCATGGAGGTCTGTCATTTCTGGCATTAAATAAGCATCTTCTTGCCTGATAACATGCCTTCCAGGTTCTAGACCCGCGGGCTGCCCTACTTTCAAATTATGAAGTTCTAACGCTCTTGCGCGAATTAGAGGGTGATCATCTAGCGCGAGCGCGAACGATGCTGCGTGTTAAGAAAGAGGAAGAGATTTCAGGACCTCCCTATCGCTCTATAACAACCTCTGGAGAACCTAGCGAGAATCTCAGAACTGTAGAAGTTGAGGTATCTATGTATGGGATATAACTGACCATCGTTTTCCTAATCATCCTCAATAAAGGCAATACAATATCTTTCTGCCGAATTTTTACCAACAAGCAGACAGTCATCCGAAGGAATAACTAGACTAGTCAAGGAACTCGAGCCGTACGACTTGACAAAAGCTGAAAAACTTCAAGTGGTCAACCTTGCCCCTGGGTTACCCGTTGAATTATATGTTGTGAGCGCCACCCCAGCAACCCGTTTCCATCTCGCCCTCTGATACCCATAGTAGATAGTTGAAGAGCTAGAGGATAGATTAGGTGATCAGATGGATACTATTCTTACCAAGGTTCAGTCAAGCCTCTCGTCCTCTCTTGTACGGCCTGCACATCCTTCAGAAACACATCTCAGCCGACAATATTCAGCCAATGCCTCTGCGTTGGACACGTCATTGACGTACCTAGAGGAGGACGCGTTGTTTCATGAGGAGGTTGTGTTTGACGACCATGGAGAGGGGGCAGGTATCGAAGGTGATCTGGACATGGAAGACGACTAATACGCTGTATGTTACAATTCAAACTCGGTATCTATCATTCTGACCAGTTATATGTTTGGAACAGACATTACGCCTCCCATAGCTAGATCCTTGAGAGAGTGATGACATGGATCCCAGTTTAACTTTTGCGTATTCCCCTTGAAGAGAGTGGGTTCGTTCTTTCTAACATCTCATGATTCTCTTATACAAACCGTCTGTCATAGCCACGTACAGGCCTCTCTGCGCGATTTGGCTTCGTCGTTATTCGGCGTCTAGCCCAAAGGGACGGCCATAGACCCGTTTAGTATGTTAAAATGTCCTTTATATTTTGTAGGATGTCAGGTGTGCCTGGTTTGACAAACCTCACTGGTTTTCCGGGAAGTCTCTTAATCAGTACCAAGGCATGATTGTCGCTTATTCGACTGCACAACTCGACCGTACCTGTTGATCTTCCTCCTATCTGGTAATTTTTATACTGAAAGTTGTACATAACTGGGACAGAACTCTACAAGCACTAGTTCGACGTTAAGTGTTATAATCCATCAAGTTGTACGCCACTACTACTGATTACGATCTATGTTCGTTGTAATACTACTAGTCTTGAGAAATGAGCGAGCAGTCTGCACCTGGGTAGCAACTAATCGCATACGATCCTGATCGAATGGAACAGGTACGGGAAGCCGGTGGTCGCATTGCGATAGCCAGCTATGACCAAAGCAACTCAGAAGTACGCAACGAACTACATCTCCTTTTTAACCGTCGCTGAGACCACCAACAATCTCACCCCGATCAAGAAGCTCGGATTGTTTATTCGCGGATATTACATGACTGACACTATGGTTGATGTGTCCCAGACCAGATCGTTCCCAATTAACCTTGGAGGGTCTGACTGTCAGGTATGAAGCTGGAAGATGGAACGTCATTTGAGCATAGCATTTTAGAGGAACATGGCAAGGCTGAACCCAGTGATTCATTGACATTTATAGTCTTTTGTACGTACATCGCGTGTATGTTGGACTGAAATTTTGTATACTTGTCTCCTGTCAGGAGCAACTGCAAGTATACACCACAGCCAACTTGTGCTTCAAGCTTCAAGGCTGAACAACGTTTACAGGAAGAGAGCGAGGAGTAAAGGAACAGCGTTGTCTGTCAGCATTCCTCTTAGTTATTGGTTCTTCGTAGTAGACATTCTTGTTGTCACCTCTTCCCCTTCTCACCTTTAAGAAACTTGCCTATGTCGTTAATCATTTATTGTTCATTGTGAAACATCCCATGCCGACTCACACACGCCCCTCGACAACACAAGCGCCACTCTGAGCGGCCGTCCCCACAAACCCGAAGAGGAGAATATATTTGGAGCACTCCTCGTTCACGATTGCGATTATCGGATAGTAGGCTCCCACTCACCTGGCTTCTGGGTTTTACGTCTCGCACACAGTAGTAAGAGTGGCCATTGACGAAGGATTTCTTCAAACACCCGCAACTCAATACCGACTAAGCAATCTACGAAGTAACCTAAAATCATCCCACCTATCACCATCCCCAACTCCGAGGTAGTCCATCGCAGCGCATGGCTCCTCGCCCGGAGCTTCATAGCGGGGAACCGTTTTGAGTCTAGATAACAGGGATTGTTCGAATAGGAATCAAATATATTCGTAGAGCTTGAAGTGCCAGAAGAATAATTCGCGTGAAAGGTTAAATATTTGGTAATTGCCCATCCCACGCACCACGTGACCGCGATTTTCAATCGAGTCGAGTTATATCCAACTTTAAAAGCCCGTTGGTGATTCTTGGCTTCCCTTGCAAGTTACGCATTAATGGTCTTGACTAACGGACTACAGGGATACATCTCATGTCTGTCTTCAGCTCTCAGGAGATAGCGTCAAGTTAGTCGCGGGACTGATGGTATCCCAATTGTAGAGTTGAGCAGGCTGGCCAAGAATGCGCCCTTGTCCTCTTATTTTCATTGTACAACAAAGGTCAGAGTCCATCGATATTCGACGATTCGTCCTCATCATCGACACCACACAAAGTAAACTCAATTGCTTAAGCTGAGTTGGCAATGGCACTTGGGTATGGACTGCGCATAATCCTAGCCAAACGGAGATGAATTCACGTCATGCCCGCACACATTAAAATGGAGTAGGGATATCGTTTTCTCAGACCTTCACCACCGGGAAGACCACAAGCGAGATTTGTGAGTCAGGGCGCCTGCCGAAGGGCCTTAGGTCCAGATTATCCCCCCGCAATCCTTCCTATTCCAGGGCCTGCTTGGGGCCTTCATCCATTTCGCCCGTCAGCGCGTCCTGAGTCCTGATTCTCTAAAACAAGGCAAGACAGGGCAGCAGATAAGCCTTCTCCCATGTATGGCAAAGGCTACGACAGACGTACATACAAAACGCTATTGGCCGACATCCACCGTTGTTTCGCCAGATATACGACGCAGGCAGTCATACGCCACTATTACTAGCCCACGATCAAGCCCATATCAGAAAAGCACCGGATGTAACGAAAGCCGGTGAATTCCACCTGTCAGGGAAGCCAAGTTTTGTTGATGTTGACAGAGCCATGAAGCTAAGGAACGATTGATGTGGCTATAACTTGTACCTGGTTGGTTATCTGCTAAGTATTTGTTTTGAAGCATTGCATTGCGCTAAAATCCAGCTACGTAACGGTTGTACAGAACAGAATGGCACAGACACAAACGCTAACGAAGATTCATACGAAGCGGCAATGATACGAGCCTATACAAACATAGTGGAGCGTGCAGGATGATAAGGGGTCAGTCGGCTCGGAATGCGACCGTCGCCACCGAGAAGGTACAGAAGCGGAACTTCTAAGGCGCATCGCCAAAGTTCTGATAGCCGATATGCCGTCCATGCCCTGCACCAACGTGTTCGCCTTGAACCATGAACTGAACGACAAATCACACGAAAAATAACAATATACACACTTCCCAAATTGGACATGGGGAATATCGAGAAAGCTATAAAGCAGCCTGGATTTCCTCTATGCTTCCTCAGTGGAATCAAATCTACTTTTTAAGCTCTACAACCCTCTAACAGCAACGTATGTTGTCTTCTTGTCCTTCGCAACCTTTAACTTACTTCTATTGCTAGATCCAATCCATGTCTTATACTCTCAAGGTTGAAATTGCCGACGATGACTTGAAGATCATCAAGGAAGGCCAATACAATCTTTGCCTCACCAAAGGTGTCAAATACCAAGCCAAAGATATGCCGGGCAACGTTGTCTTTTCGACTGTGACCACAAAAGACATGGCCCCGAACCTCAAGTTCACACTTGAGGACAAACATCAAACTTATATGACCGACAAGTTCCAGGTATGTTTCAACTTTGCCGCCATCCCATTTCTTATCCTTGAACTGATTGGGCTACTGCGTAGGCTGGAGTTCCTGTCACGTCCGGCACCAAGACCTACGACATTTCACAGGGTATGAAAGCTGAATTCGACGACCACGGGAGCGCAAAAGTCACTGGTGGTCAAGACGTCACGAAGCCCATCGTAGTCGATAATAATTGGAAAGCTGGCGGCCGCATTGCGATCGCCAACTACGACCCAGCAACTCAGAAGTACGCAACGAACTTCATCTCCCTATCTACCCTCTCTGGGAGCACCAACAATCTTACACCGATCAAGAAACTCGGAGTGTTTTTCCATGGGGAATACGTTACCGACACTATGATTGATGTGTCTCAGACCAAACCATTCCCGGTTGATCTTACAGGCAAGGAGAGCGTAACTGTCAGGTATGAAGATGGGAAATGGAACATCATTTGAACATCAGTAGACTTGGTAGATTATGGGGTAGTTTAATTACATTGAAATCGGCAACTCTCAT